>UELV01138395.1:0-12232 GCA_900490015.1 Megastigmus stigmatizans
AGTTATATATTGTCATAACAAATTTTGAAAAACGAAAAAACAATTTAACTGACGGTGGATCGGTAATTTTTTATTCCTTAATCTATTGTTCTATTAGTTAATATAAGCATAATAATAACGTTATTGATGTTTTATTAAGTAAAGAATAAGTTACTTACAACGTATGAACATTCAAAATATACCACTTTCATGTAAAAGTAATATTATCTAATGTTTTTCGAATAGTTGCTGATTTGACTAGCAAGTATCGCTTGTACATCCTTAACATCAAATATGTATAAATATAGAAAGGTATTTCGTCAAAAATCAGATGGCATGCATGCATGCGTATACGTATCTCGTTTGAAATGCAAACTAGACGGCGAATTTATTACACGCATCGGCGCGAGGGTCCACACGCGCGCGCGCGCGCAAAATTGGATTCTGTCGCGGCTAATCGAGTTGGCGCCTCCCGCATATACATATTCGCAACAAGCGCGAGTGGCTGGCAAACGGCCTTTTCCTCGGCTGTTGAACAGGGTTTCTCTGACCGCACCTTCTTGTCCCCCTTGTGTTCACTTGAATCCGTGCTTAGTTTCGTTGCACAGGATTACTTTTTTGTCTATAATATATGATAGTACTCAGATCGCAAAGCTTTTTCTGATTGTTGAGAGTAAAAAGAAAATGGATAGATTCTACTTGCAGTTTCCGCGTTATTTATATATAAGATACATCGAGTACATGTGAAGTTCCTTAGAGTAGAATATTGATACATATTTAGAAGAAAATTAGATTAATATTTTATGTTTAAAAAGTGCCCCCACGGTCTTACAAGGAGATGACTACAGATTTAGGGCCTGGATTTTCTTAAAATTCTAAATGGGCCCCAATTTTTTTCGGATATTCACTGATTGTTATTGATTTTATGCATTACTGTATATCTATATACATTGAAAAAGAATATAGAGATGAATATTTTGAGAATAAACAGTGGCGAATATCTTTAATTCCAGGGCCTATATAATAAAACGCTGATCACATGGGTCTTATATAGTTTGCACAAAAAATAATTCCTGATATTTTAATTAATACATATCAGGACCCACATTTCTGGCCATCTCTTTGTTAATATGAATATACTTATTAAATGTATGATATTTATGCTACACTGGTATATTTATACTTATAAAAATGAAGTTTTATTCACGACCGATTATTATCATTGTCGACTGTCACTACCTCTCGACACCTGTTATTCCAGGATATGTGAGACTCAAGTGTGTATAAAAATAATGCCCTTAGAAAAATCTATGTAAAAAACTCTATTTACAACAAGTAGAAAATAGTATTTATAAATTTTTCAGTTTATTATTTTTTTAAAAACTACATATTTTTGGTTATACAAGTGATATTTTAAAATTGATGTTCTTTTTTAATGTATAAGAAATACATTGCAAATGATGACATTACAAAAACAGCATGAAAGTACATAAACTAATAAGTATATTTTTATGTATCTTACAGTCTTATAAATTCATGCAATAGTGATAATGGCAGTTGAGGAGGAGCCGAACGGACTCGAAACGTTGGACCGAGGATTTAGGTGTTGGGAGGTAGTCAGATTGTCTGTTACTAAAGTTTTTTTCAGGTACCTAGTAATTTTTAAATATTTCAGATTCAAATTATTATTATTATATGAATTTATAAAACTGTAAGACAGATAAAAATATACTTATCAGTTTTTGTTATAATACAGTCGACATAAGTAGACTTCCTAATAAAAGTACATACACATGCATATAAAATCTAGAAAAAGATCAATATTTCTAAATGAATGAAACATTAAAATTTACGAAAAAAGTGTTTCTGAAATATAAGCTACACGTTATTCTAAACGTGTGTATTCAAATCTGTAAATTCTGTTCTACTGCAGTCACTATTAGGATCGCTGAACTTCTTTTTGTGACGTCCTGGTCTAGCATTTAATTTCCGTTTAATAACTTTACAATTGATTTCTCTTTTAGATTTCCAATTTTGCCAAGTTCTCTTGAGTTCACTTTTCACTTCATTGTTCATAAAACAATACAACGTTGTTACTAGGAATCCCTTGAAATAAAGAAAAATAGTTTCGTCTTATTAGTATAGTATAACAAGAAAGATAGTGGATAAATAATTCTATTTACGTACTTGAAAGGAACAAACAATTGAAATTACATTGTAAAAATGTGTTTTGATTTGTAAATCCTCTATCCAAGGCTCTACGCAAAAAAAAATATCATGAGCGCCGAATAGCGGAACGAGCATCAATGTAGACTTGAACCATTTCCAAAAGTGCATTTTTCGCTGATGCAAGACACTGCAGTTTAGTTTGATAAAAATTACTCTAACGTTCAGTACGAAGAAGCACAAGTTTATCTGGAATTGCGAAGTAAAATATTTATAAAACTATTTAATTACTATATCATGAATCTGTTAAAAATGAATTTATAAATTGCAATTACCAGAACGGTTAAAATTCTAGGAACTGCCAGAATATTAGTCTTACTGTCAACGTCGACCCAACAAAAATTAGTGTCCGTCGAGAGCGAATAAATAATCACATATGGAATAATTACCGTTAATGGTAGTCCTGTCGAAGTGAATTAACTAGTCAATATTTACGAGACTAAATTAGATTACCAATTAGATGATTCGAGATGGCTTAAATTATAAACTTGTCGCATGATATCTTTTTAAAATATTTAAGGCTTATATTGTTGCATCACATTGTGAATCTTACCCCAGCCGTACAGCATCAATGGTTTTATTGTTGTACATTCATTGTAAGGTGCTCGACAGATGACACTATAAAAATACCAGCTTTCCATCAAAATCCAAGTGAAGCTAGTAAGCTCCAAGTAATTTGTTAGTACCATCAAAACTCTGCAAGCTGTTGACTATTGAAATTTTTTATGAGACAAAATTTTACACGTTCTGATTTCCATGGAATCATTTTTAAAGCCATAATATTTTTTTAGAACTACTCGTTATACTAAATAAAATACAAAATTTTGAAAGCTATCAAGTCTTTGAATAATAGATTTTTTATCTTCAAGGGTTATTTTAATATTATCTTATTATTTATTATTATTTTATTTGTATTATTTTAAACTTATCTTAATATTATTGATTATTTTTATTTAACAATTATAGCCGCATCTAAGCAGTTAATATCGTCGGATTAGTATAAAAGGACCTCTCAGAATTCGTTTGAAAAAGACCTTTCAGAATTCAGTTCAAGAAAGACTATCTTTTAAACTTTATTTACGTAGAAATTGTTTGAAACTGTTACAATCGAATTGGTATTATCGGAACAACTCTGGTGTAACATTTACAAAAAATTTCTCCGTTAATAGAGTTCAAAAAGCAGCTGGAAGAACCGTCAGGCCTTAAAGTCGGGAGAAAAATGGGTATTTTTCTAAGGTACCACCTTTTTGTACTGTATTCCACCTTTCTTGAACCAAATTCTGCGATGCCGTCTTCTTTAAAACGAATTCTTAGACCTTGCCCTTTTATACAGAACTGAAGATATAAGGCATATTATTTTCGAAGAATTTACACTTACACTGTCATCGCCAGTCTCTAAATCAGTAGTTATAAGAGCTAAAAAGATTCGATGTTCGTAAAGCAAACTGAGCACAAGATGAAAGAATTTTTGTAGCCCAATGGAACAGAAGAAATTGATGTGTATTCTTACTCGTGCATTCTGTAACCGACTATCACAAAGATAACAGATTAACATACATTTCAAATTTCTAAACAGTTTTCAAATACTTACTGAAGTTGGGTGAATATTAAAAGAGCTATTAATACACAAGATATGGACGTTACGTAGCCTATTCTCGAATATATGTAGAGTTTTAAGTGCCAATACTAGAAAATTAATATTTGATATTATTTTTACCATAGAAAATATTTTGATCTTAAGCTATTCGCATACATGTATAGTTTAGTTTTATCTACATAAACATTATTTCGCCAAAATCTTGGCATATTTTGGCAGATTTTTCATTCTCCGAAGAGCAAGTGCATAAAACACATTAAGTACCCTTTTTTAATTCAGATATAATTTTTTTTTTAGAAAGAATGAATATATTCTTATAATAAAAATTAGATAAATTATTTAATATTTGTAAATATAGTTATATTACGGACATTGCGAGATGAATTCAGTGCAACTGTACAAGTTGTAAATTAAGTATACAAACAATAAAATTCAGGTATGCATACTTACATACAAATTGCGACTAACGGAGTCCACTAATGTCGAAAAGGACTGTAATAAATTGGCTTCTTTATCGTTGTTCATTGAGCATTCGGTAGTATTGCTAGGTAGCCACTCGGAAATACCGTGATAAAGTTGCGTTATCTTCGATATATTCTTAGTGCACCATCTGCTGATGGATTTATTTTTCTGATCGGGTATAAAACAAGGTAATCGGGCCATTGTTTTAAAGGGTGCAGCAGGCCAACAAAAAGTCCCATCGTAATTTGGTGGACATGTGTCATTCCTTGGATTGTCTTTAAGGAAATTAAAAAAAATTACTTCACTTATGGTGATGCAAGATTGCGGTTTGTGTATGCTATTCATTGAAGTTTAATACGAAAAGCTTATTCATGAACAGCTTATGTTATTCTCTATTTTCAATCGATTAATCGCTTTTAGAATTCGTTTGGTAATTTTAAATATAAAAGAGAATGCTTGGAAGATTGAAATAAAATGTCATTATTTAGTGCGTAGAATAAAATTTTATTCAAATAATTGTCAGTCTTACTTAAAGTGTTTTTTTTGCAATTATTTTGGTGCCAATTACGCATGTAAAAAGTAAAATTAGTGTAAATATTAGAATGCTTTGTCTTATATTTTCATTTTATTAATTTCATAGACGTTGCCGGTATCAATTGTTCTGATCTGATACTATCAAACCCGAATAATGATTATAAAGTATTTCAATCTTTAAGAAAAATTAAGCCACAGGTTTGTATACACTAATTTTACTAATTTGTGGGTTCGAAGAAAAAAGGTTCTATCTCAAATTTCAGTTTAGGAAAAGTGCTGGCGACCTGTTTTCTTCTTTCAAGTTCGAGTAAGTATAAATTGTATGAACGTGAAATTTTATATGAAAAATTTTATAGTAAAACCTTGTACTCGGTCTAAAGTACACTGATTGGAGATGAAAAAAACAAAGAGTTTTGATATCTTTACACGTAAGAATTAATTTCCAGGACAGAAAAAAATAGAATTTTTTCGAAACTGATTTGAGTTAGTACTGATATTTTGAGATAGAACCTTTTTTCACTGAGCCAAAGATTAAAACATAAATTTATTCACTTAGGTTAATATACACATACTAAAGATTTTTTTTAAATATTACATGTACAAATGGTTGCGTGAAATATCGGTGTACGTATAGCTTTTTTTGCAGTGAGCTTTTATTCGAAAAATGAAGCGTTTATAAAAATAAAAAGGACTTCGGAATATTTTACTTACAATTTTTTAAAAGGCTCTCGCACTTCGTACGCTGGTTGTTGAAAAAACTTTTGAAGTCGTCCATTTTTGAGAAACAAAAAATTTCGTTTTATTGTTAAAAAAAAAAAGAAACGTTGCCTAAAAGCTTATAATGGAATTTGTTATTAGATTTTTCAAAATCTTCGCTACACGGGATATTTTAAAAAGCTTTTTCTTGTTGCCGGTCGAGGCATTTCGTGGGTACAACTGTAAGCGGATGATGAAATGTGTGAACACTGAAAAGGTACATATGTAACTACGAGGGCGTATAAAAAATTTCTGGTTCTGCCAGTTGCGTAGAAGCCGCTGCCTTAATCCTTATAGCTTTTACGTTATCTCGTCAATGCAATCTAATATTATTTGATTTTTGCGGAGGTGAGAAAAGCGTGATTCGTGTTTATTTAGTATAAACTACTGTTGTACACTATCTATGATGCTCGAATCTTTATAATCTTTATTTTAATTTTATATTAAAGCAAAGCTATTTTTAAAATGCAAGAGCAGTTATTAATTTATTTAGCATAGTATTATTTTAATTGATTGATTATGATTCTTTTTTTTTTAATTGAGATAAAGTCAATAAGCTTTTACAATTTTTTCATAAAAATTATCATTACTACAATGTTTATGTTTAATCGCAAATTTTCGTTACTGACATGTGGTAAAATTTATGTACATACACAGTAAACATTTTCCTCCAAAAAGACAACCAATGCCCATCCAAAAGAGCTCTTTTAGATGAAAATTAGCCAAAAGAGCTTAGCTAAGCTCTCTTGGCTGGACATCGGTTGTCTTTTTGGAGGGAAATGTAATGGGTATTTTTATAAAATTTCCATTATGGTTCATATTAATATATTTTTGTTCACACAATACCAATATTATTACTATACTTTGAAAGAATTTTGACATTTAAAGAATGCTGCATTTCGCAGTGAGTCTTATATGAAAATTCCATTTGCGAATGAATAACGCTGATGGCGTTATTTATCATTCGATCCAATTGAGTCGGAAGATTATAAGTGGTGATAAACAAAAAAAACATATATGAATGACGAATGATGAGGGAGTGCAAGAGTGATGTTGAAATATTGAGCCAAGACAAAATGCAGCGCTGAATTTCATTTTATATTCGGGGACGAAAATGATTGTCCATTTCTCGGCGATGCCGCAGTGTCATCAATAAGTAATATACATTTTCAAGTGGCTGATGTAAAAACAAAGAGCGAAGGTCCTCGGGAAAATCACGAGTCTTCAGGGCACGTGAATAATGGAGGAGGAATTTCCAAGCCCGATTAAGCGCGCGCAACTCAATCAAATAAAACGCGAGAAAAAAGGCGGCTTCTGTCTCAGCAAGTACGCACTTTGCTCCCAAATGCAAGTTGAAAATAATTATGCGATGTATCTTTTATGTAGACTCAAAATAATTTGAATTCAATTTTATTGTTAGCTGTTAAATTTTTAGCAATCGGCAAGACGAACGTGTCGCATTCAAAATGGTGTTTGCGTGTTTCTCGTGTGACCAATTGAAACGTTGCAAAAAATCAATCACGAGACAGATAAAAGTAAATAATTTCATCAGTCATTAATGCAAAAGTATAATTTTAAAAACCTTAAATGACCTCGAATGATCTCCGATTTTCTTTATTATTTTTTCAATGTGGTCGTTCAAAGCCATACTAGTTTTAGGAAATTAAAGCTTCAAATACTTTGTACGTATGTTATTTTAAAATTTTAATAACTTGTTATTAAATAGGTACTCAGCTTATCCAAACATCATTTTATACAAAAAAGCTTATTATTTTTATGCAATAAAAAAGATAAAATATTAATCATTTTTAGATATTGCCACTGCATTTGCATCTGAATACGGAGTATCTACTCATTGAGGAGGTGGGGCTTTTGGAATTTAAACGTTTCGTATGCAAGTACCGATAACATGTCCTCGGCTGACATCATCAATTGGCTCATCTTATTGGCCTCCTTCATTAAGCTGATCAGCTGGTCGCTGTAGATGGGATATATGGACGAGTAGTCGATCTCTTTGAATCGAGGCGATCGAGAAGTTGAGTAAGCCCAAGACGTACTCGCACCTACTCTTCTATTGGTAGTCGTGATCCAGCAGCAACTGCATCATCTTCTTGTTCTTCTCGAGGGCGATTTGGAAGGGCGACTTGGAATCTTTGTTCTCGTAGATGTTTACGCCCTTCCTCAGCAGCAGCCCGATCATCGGGTAGCATAGACTCTGCACTGCGTAATGGAGGCCCGTGTAGTTGTCCATGCGGTTGCGATGGTCGACCTTGGCACTGTGGTTGATCAGGATCTCGGGGACCTTCACCTTGTTGCTCACCGCCGCTAGTATCAGCGGCGTGTTCTTCAACTTATCCTGATCATCGACAGGGGCACCCATGGCCAGCAGGATCTTGACCACCTCGCCGCATCCGCTCTCCGCAGCCAGGTGGAGCATCGAGCTGTCGAGCTAGCGCTCGCGCATCTTCACGCTGGCCTTGCCTTCGATCAGAGCCTTGGCCACCTCCTCGTCGCCGCACTCGATGGAGATGTGAAGGGCGCTCATGTGGTTAGTGCCTTGGTGCCTGAGCTCGTTGACCTTGGCGTCGCAGTTCAAAGGCAGCTTCACGATATCGACGCATTTCTTACCGCTGAACGGTGCAGAAAAGAAACAAAGGCTCAAGCAATTTAATTTGCTAGTGGGTGATATGAAGAATATACGTTGTCCATCATTGGAGAGACTTAAATGTGAAGTATTGGAATAACTGTGTTCCTACAACAAATTCATCTACAAAGCCAACTGTGCACTACGAAATGTGCTACTGCTGAAAAAATTTTACCACGACAATACTCCATCACTTCTCCCTTGTCGAGAACACAATTTTCGAAGCAGATCACGACTTGCACTACCAATAAACTGAACTTAATGCATATTAAATAAGAAATTGTTGCACAAGTTTTTGTTAAACAATTAAAATGAAGAGTGTAAGTTTTAAGGAAGAACCCACTATTCGCGTAATGTGTGTGTTTGGAATTATGCGAGTCATGCTGCACGTCGAGGGGAGTGGGAACAGGCAGCGCGCGACAGAGAACGTTTCAATATGTGAATAGAAAGAACAAAATGTATCATCAAGCCTGTACTTTTAAAAAAACAATATACTGAATTTGTGAAAAATAAATTTAACCCAATTATTTATCTGATGTTTTATTCATTTTTATACCCATATCTATACTCCATATTCTTAGCATGCTGTCACATTAGAACTTATCGTTAAAGTAAATTGAGCTCTAGTCTTTCTGATAGTTAACATTGAGAAGATTGTGTTGCGAATCGCGCCCGAGAGTATAGTGTGATGTCCCCTTAAGAAACGGGGAGCAAGGCGTGCCCCGGCCCAAATCTTGGTGTAGCTTGCAGGCTGTGCGCTGACCCAACTAGGGCGAGAGAGAGAGAGAGAGAGAGAGAGAGAGAGAGAGAGAGAGAGAGAGAGAGAGAGAAAGGGTGTGCGAGAGATCGAGTGAGGCATCAGGAGATTCGGGAATGATTTCCGACGCTCTCATCCCCACATGAGTCGCGCCACCGCTCGCCACTCAAAGCCCGACGTTCCCTAATAGGAACAGGCAGGAGCGGGAAGAGATAGAGAGAGAGAGAGAAAGAGAGAGAGAGAGAGAGAGAGAGAGAGAGAGAGAGCTGCGAGACTATCAAGCCCCGGGAATGGCTTGACAATCCTCTAATTACTTTAAAGTAGTTTCCGATTCCCCAGCCGCTCTGCTGCTGCTGCCAGTCTCCGATGCTGATCGAAAACGCGCTGGAGGTGGGGTGTATTGCGGATAAGCTGGGCAGAGAGAGAGAGAGAGAGAGAGAGAGAGAGAGAGAGAGAGAGAGCGAAGAGTTGAAAAAGGGAGCTGCGTCGCGCGAGCTTTCGATTGCTAGCCGTCTATAAACTGCGCCGCGAGGTCGCGAGCGACCAATCGATATATAAGGGAACTCTATATAGCTACAGAAAAGACTTTTATTATTCTTCTTTACTTGTTCGTCTCTTCTTTCTTCGCCTATCTCTCTCTCTCTTTGTCTCTCTCTGTCAAGTTTCTTTGATATATCCATACGTGTCTCCTCTGCGCCTCGAGGATTTATTGATTCGGCATTATTTCTCTTTTCTTTATTGAATTAAATCTCCATGCTTCTATTGCTAGCGTATACTTCGCAATAGTAAATTACCGATTTACCCTGCCACATTTTAGACGAATTTTTACCATAGACACCCTAAATTTGTGGATATTCTGGTAGGATTCGATATAATCTTTCAGCCTGGCGATTATCACAATTGCATGTGAGCATAACACTTTTTAATATTCAGAATTCATCATAACACAAGAAGCATGAATTTATTCACTATACATGCATTATTAATTTCTGAATACATATACTCACTTAGTACCTATTCCTGCTCATTTTAAAGTTTCTGAAATATTTATGTTATTTTTTATGGCTCTTATATAATATTTAAGAATAAGCGAAATGCGCGAAATAAGATGCATTCAGCTCAGTCGCGTAGAATGCAATGTATGCAGTTGACAAAACAAATTTTAATGTACGTCAGGCGTATAAGCGATAAAAGTTGCAGGCAGTAAAGTCATCGTACTCCCCCGCAAAACCCACAATTCACGCCCCAACGGTTTGAATGGGAATGTGCGCTTCTCGCCATCACAGTTTAACTTCTTGCTTCCTCGTTATTATTTTCCCAGTGTATCCATCTTCGTTTCTCTCCGTCCGTCTCTCTCTCTCTCTCTCTCTCTCCTTCTGCTCTTTGCTTCTCAGTTTCTCTCTCTCTCCTTGTCCCCGACGCGCGTGCAAGCTGCACACCAGTACTGCGCGCGCGAGAGAGAGCCAGAGAGAGTGAGAGAGAGAGAGAGAGAGAGAGAGGCGGCGGGCAGGTGACAGCGTGTTGCGAGTTGCATAATGAATAATGCCGAAGCCGCCGAACCACAAACCGTTCCCTGTCCTTCCACTTGGCTGACTGAATGACAGCCGGTCGAGGAAAAACCGCTGATTGGCCGTACAAACTGCTATGTCTGCCAAGCTGCTATTTTCTCTCTCTCGCTCTTTTTCCTCTGCACCTCTTATTGCAGCTATTTCGCTTTCTCCTCCCTTGCCTCCCCCCCCCATATACTATTTTCTCCTTCTTCCTTTCACTCGATTGCCGCGCTACCCTTTTTCCTCTTTAGCGTATATGTATATACCTCTATACAGGGATGTATATGTATGTATGGGCGACTAGTCAGTGGTGGAGATTGATTTCGATTAGTTGAGCGCTAGATTCGACGATGCTATGTTTGCAGAAGTGTCTTGCTTTGACGTGCGGGGATTGGAGAAAAGAAACGACGCGGAACGTGAATAAATTTTGAATAAATTTATCGTTTCTGGGTGAAATTACGAATATATATATATTCGTAACTATGAGAATGTATAAGTTAATTTCACAGCTATAATAGTTGATAAAGAAAATAAGCAGTATAATGTTACTTTTCATTGTACAATGTACAATGAAACATAACATTATACTGCTTATTTTCTTTATCAACTATTACAGCTGTGAAATTAATTTATACATTCTCATAGTTAGGTGAGATCAGTTTTAACTAATTAATGTTAATTAATAGCAATTTACCCTGATGATATCCTTTAAATTATCAATTTCTGGTCTATAGTATAAGTACGGTATTTTTACCGATTACTGTGTTTTGACCCATTTATACTGTATATATTTGATGTATTTTCACAAACAACATTAACAAAGAAACCAAGATCCTCAATAATAAATCTCAAAAAGGGAATAACTCAGAGTCTATTTGGAAAAGGGGACAGCTGGCAAACTCCCGTATTTCTTCCGAATTTGAAGAGGTATTATATTTATGCGTATTACATAGAAATTGTACGAAAATGTTACAATCAAAATCGTATTATTGACACGACTCAGATGTAATATTTTCAAACAATTTCTGAGAAAATGAAACTGTAATTATTGTACGAGGAACTAAATTCCGAAGTGTATATAGAAATTAACTAGATAAACGATCATTTAAGGAACCTAATGCATACACGTAATGTACAGAATTATAATTGAAAATGAGATGAAAGAAAGCACGTGGTAATGTCCCAGTAAACTAAATAACAAAGCAAATATGATATAGCACTTTGATAAAAAAGAAAAGAAAAAACAGACAGTTGAACGGAGTGAAAATTTTGAACAAACGCAACATATAACCCAAGTAGAACATAGGGAGGACCAGGCAACGAAATGACTGCACCAGCGAGCTTTAGGCTGCTAGGCTCCAGGGCAGGTGCCTTTTTAAGGCTCATAATCCTAAGTGATTCTCGGCGCACGCTACGGCGCCTCCACTACCTGGGTCCTCTCGCACTCTACATCTGCACTGCCGTACACACGAAGAACCGCACTATCTGCATTTTTGATGAATTGAGATATTAAGACAAACGCGTTTCTATTTCGTGCCTAAACATAATAATAGATAATAAGAATTTGACATTGTTCTTAGGGTAATTAGGGGGTGTTCTTTCTAATGGTCTAATTTATTTTTTACCAAATTAACCCTTTCACCCTTAAACAGTAGATAGGCAACAATTTAGGCCTTAAAGTTTCGAAAATACACATGAAGAATCGCACTATGTACATAGGCAAATAG
>UELV01138397.1:0-13952 GCA_900490015.1 Megastigmus stigmatizans
TTTCTGGGCTGAGCGCGTTCTATTTATGATCATTCTATCATCTCTAAAAGTTTCAAGTGAATTGGTTAATTTGTTAAAGAGAAAAGTTTGAAAAACCTAATATCGGTAAAACAGGCGACTCCGGCATCCTCTTAAAAGCATGAAAAACCTGTGGATTCGGTTTAGAAAATTAGAAATAAATAATAATCTATATATAACAATAAATTGTTATGCAATTTTTTTACGCGTACGAAATACGGAAAATGAACCAAATTTAAATTTTTTTGTCGCGGTATAAAGTTGACGGTAAAATCAATGCAAAAAAAACGTGCTTACCATATACGTGTAAGTACATATTTTACGCAATAACTGATATGTAAATTGAAAAAATATTTCAAATGGAGCGTACCCTTCGCCGCTACTCACGAGTGAACCGTGTCTATCATATTCTATGAAATATATTAATAATTGTATTGTTATGTCTGCACTACTCAAACTAAAGAATAAAGTTTATACTTAGATTTCTAGAAATAAAGAAAAAGCTTTTACTAGCAACTAAATGTTGCAACTATTATTATTATTATTATTATTCATTCGTATGATTAAAAAAAATTACACTACTAAAATTTTTTATTAATAATATATGAGTTAAATTTAGTAAATTAAGCTGTTAATAGAAATATAGTAGCTCTAAAAAATAATAAATTGCTTTTACGGAAATTGGTACCTATAACTATAATCTATAAATAGCATAAATGAAATAAATGCAGTTGAGTGGAAGTATTCTAAAAAAGAAAAATACAACGAATAATGACCTCGAACATCGTTATTTCGGGCATATTCCTGCAGATTCCTGTAAATGCCTATACAAGAATTATTATATCTAAAAAAATATTAAACCTAAAAATTAAAAGTCCAAATTATCATGATTTGTATTTGAGAGTATTTAATGTTTAATCCAATTAATCAATTTAATAAAGGAACTTAAATAAATATAAACATATTTGCCATTAAAATTTATTTCAAAAAGGTCAAAAAAATGTAAACAAATAATCTATATTTATTATTCTGACTTGCAGTGTATATAAACAATAAATAATTGTATGGAGTGTTATAATATAATATAGCTAGTCAATTGTAGATTCTTTTTGTTAGAATTACTGTAAACTCATTCTACTCACGTGTTTTGAATTCCTACGAATAAATATAATAATCGTTTTTTTTTCTTATCTAGAGTTGTATCTATGATTCGTCATCAGACCAGGAATGATTTCATACATTCATTAACTAAAATGTATACTCTTTACAACAGTAATTTCCGTAGACAAAGATCTTTTTTTGAATATAAAATAAGTAAGAGTTACTAAACTACTTTTTTAATGCTTTGTTGTTATTACTCTGTGTGCGATAAAAATATGTGTGCTAACATGTTGCACGCTACACGTTGCACTACCCAATGGTGCTGGTGAACCTAACTTAGACTAAATTGGAATTGCGCGGGAAATATCATCAAAGCATGTGCCGACGCGCGAAATTCAAACAAAGATTGAAGTATCAATTTAGTTTCCTCTCGAAAAATTTATATTTTTAAAAGAGAAAAAGGCTGAAAAAATCAATATGATATCTATATTAATTTCCAATATTACATATATTTAACTATAATCGTGCATGTATACATAAAATATAGATATAAATTTAACGTTTATCAATAAAATAAAAAATAAATCTACAATAACTTATTATCTACTCCCTGAAATTAAAATAAATATTCTATCGTAACCATCAAAAAGATATCCTAAACTGACGATCAAAATCTAACGCTCATATTACTGGAGCTTCGCTTGATAAAAAATATTTTTTGGAGCATAATTTTTGATACTTTGATTTTCGTAACTTGGCTCAATATAAAAAGTCAGGCAAGCCTAACGAATTATTTTAACTTTTAATCGCAATGTTATTCAAAATGTCTAAGTCCTTATTAAGTTATCATTTTTTAAAAACACACCTTTAGTGTTTTTTTACATGATTCTTAATCCTAGCTTTGTACGAAGTTTCGTAATTGCATTTGCGACACTTAAACAAGAACCGTTGATAGCATTTGGTTAGTAAGTGGTACCTTATAGTTTGGTAATTCGCATACGTTCTCTTACATTTACCGCACTGCCAGACAAGTGACGAGTTACAACTTTTGCAAAAATGTTTCAATGTAGTTGTGATACGCGATTTTCCTTTGCAACTTGTTCTTACGTCACATCCCTTGCAATAAAACTCGATATGTGTTAATAGATCTAAAAAATATAAATTATTAATTATTAATTTAAATAGATTTTGTATGAATAACTTACCAGTTCTATTCGAGTTTGGGTCTGGATCATTATCAACCACTATATATCCTGATTCTTCCCTAATCGACAAAGGCGCTGTAATTTTTATAAACATTTGCAAGAATTTTTATTTTTAGTATCAATTTTATTCTAGTAAACAAACTCGTACATTTTAGAATCGATATATACTTACAGTTCTCTTTGTTATTCTCTAATTCATTCATCGTTTTCTTACAGTTCTCTTTGTTATTCTCTAAATCATTCATCGTTTTCGAACAATGGCGTTCGTGATTTTGTACATCAAAAGATTTGAATCTTTTATTGCACTTTGTGCAGTTTGTGTAATATTTGTTTGCTAAAAATAAAAGAACGAGATCAGTGATAGGATAGAAATAAAATAAAATCTATGTATTACGATTAATTTTATGAATTGCTTACATTTGCTCCTCGAATTCTTGATATTAACAGAGCTAGTAATAACAGAATTGTTAACAATTTTACCATTTGGAAGATCGGGAAGTCTTTTTAAAACAACTTTTGCACTCAACAGTTTAGTAATGAATTCATGAATATCGACCACTTTATCATCTGAAACCAAATCAAATTGATTTATTAGGTATTGCATTTAAATTAAGCATCGTTATTTATTATGAATGATTTACCATTTTTATAATTGCAAAATGAATCATGCAGTTTATCAATACAGGAAGTTGCAGTCGAAGAATTTTTAATAAGCTTTTTCGATATTTTGGTCTCTTTTAGAAGTGCTTGATGCTTTTCTTTTTCTTTTTCTTCATTGTTCTTCTCAACATAACTTGTACTCAAATTTGCATTATTGGTTATGTCATAGTTATATAGATCATCCTCTAAAATTGAAGATATTAGTAAATCAAACTACTTTTAAATATTATATTAATTGATACTTATTTAAAAAAAATAATCCGCACCATCAAAACACTCCTCAGATAATTCTAAAATAAACTTTTCGATGCGCTTTATATTTTTGTCCATTGGAGTCTTGTTCTCTTTCTTTTTCTTTCGATGAAAATTTTTTCTAATGCACTTATAACTTTCTAGATTAATAATAAATTATTCCGGAATTTTCCAGTTCAATTAAACATTATATATATATATTTGCTTAAATAATATTAAATAGTATGTTGATGATATCTAACGTCTGAAATCTGTTATTGAAGCGCTTTCACTGATCAAAATTACGATCAACTATTCCAAACTCAAAGTTTCTACCATAAGATTCTTTGAATTGAACAAGTGATTTGGCAATGTTTACTTAATATATCTCAGTACAGAGGGCTTATTCTTGGAAATGTTAACTTATACAGAATCACCTTTGAAAAATTGCTGCGATTCGATTATTAGACCAAGCACACTAGTTTCTTCTGCAAAAACTTGCGATTTCTCAAATTTTACAAAATAACATATTTTTTATATCAGAAACAAGAGTTTAAGACATATACAGTCTCATAATAAAAATTTATTTTCTCTGCAATGTAAAATGTACATATATTATTACAAAAGATTTGATTGTTTTACTTCAAAATCATCCGTCAACATTGTTAAATTTGATAAATATCATACAAGAAGAATGTGTCTTTGACACTATTGTGACATATACAATTTTTTACATACTATTTTCTCATTCTAAACAATATTGTGACATATAATCGCATGTATTTATACAATTACGCGATGTGGAACTGGGACTATAATATTCTGAGCTTTGAATCGTACTTTCGGTGCTTGCGGTACTTGTGAGATTCGGCGTTGAACTTGGTAAAGTTGCCCGTCGAGTAAAGATATTAACAAACTTTAGTAAAATCAGCGATATTCGGTAAAAAGTATTTTTAAAGGGATATTAAGAAATCGCTCCTGTCGATCTCAGAAAGGTGTTCAGCGACGATGTCGTATCTTCATAAATTCTTTAAGAAAAAATCAAGATATCTAACAATTCACACAGCAAAGATTTTTGTTCCGTTCAGACTATTTATATTGTTCGGCGCCGCATTTTGGACATTCCACACGATTTCCCGTCTGGACGATCTTTCGCATCGTCTGGTTATAAAGCCATATGTAGTCGCAGTGGTTGCATTGAAAAACTGGCAACGGTTCGCATATTTTCATCACGTGTATCCAGATATTTCGGTACCTGCTGTACACGTTTCTGCATTTTAGGCATTTCCAGCTTAGTTGAGTGCTGCATTCTTGGCAGTTTCGCACGACCTTTCCGTCTAAAAACGTCCGTTCGAAGGTTCTGTTGCACTTGGCGCAGTACGACTTCATCTTCCCCGTTACATCTGCCATAATAGTATTTTTAAGTCAATCGAGAGATTTAGTTTTGACATCGAACAAAAATGTATATACATAAGTTTTACCATATAGTTTATTTTCCTTGACCTCTAAAATTGCTTTGAGCTTCTTAACTGCATACATAAATAAGATTTATTATCATCAATATTTTTAATCACTGGAAAATCGAGCTTTAATACTCCAATTTCTGACATTTTTTAATATAATGAAAATATTGAAGATTCGAATATTAAAGTGCAACCTTATTATAGCATACCTTTATAGGCTTTTGCCTCCATTGATATTTCATTCATGACCTGTCCGATTGTGGAGGAGT
This sequence comes from Megastigmus stigmatizans, assembly GCA_900490015.1. Lineage (NCBI taxonomy): Eukaryota > Metazoa > Arthropoda > Insecta > Hymenoptera > Megastigmidae > Megastigmus > Megastigmus stigmatizans. The sequence continues at coordinate 4,948 of UELV01138397.1, forward strand.
GACACATTTTTACGTGACAATTGCGCAAGTGCCTTTCCATGCTATGCCTGAAATTTGATCTGTAAGAACAAAATCTGCATTTCAGATGCTGTAGATTACCGCAGTAGATTTGATGGCATTTTAAAGAGTTGCGATTCGAGAAATTCCTGCCGCATCGCAAACAATTGTACATCTCCTCGCGGTGTTCGATGACGATATGGTCGTGGAGTTTGTTCTTGCCCTTTGCTATTGGTTCGAATTGGTTCGAATTGATATCGAAATAATTGAAGAGGTTCGTCTGTCTTCCTTTTCTTTTACTGCCGTTGTCCTTATCTGTGATTTTTACGTCATTAAATTTTTTTTTCATTAAAGTTCCATTATTTATTTCATTCGTATCTGGCATCGAATCTATTTTCATTTTAACCGTTATTACTTGATTAGCTATTTTGTCATAACTCGTTAAATTAATGTCTTCACCAAAAACATGTAATTTATTGTAATGCAATGTATTACCTTTGTCGTCTATTTTATTGTTATAGGATTTTATAGAATCATTGATTACATTAACATTATGTATAATTTGAGCTACTAGTTGGTTGATATCAAATTCTTTTATTTTTAAACCCATTGTATTAACATTGTTTAAAACACAATCTTTCACATCGGTTTTAATTTCCGTTGCTCGTTGAACATTATAAATATCTGACAACTTCGTCTGTCGTAGATTCCGACTATTGTTTTTCTTTTTAATATACTCTAGAGAATCAAATTTGTTTGCACTATTGTCATTGTTATATATGTCATTTTCAGTTTTTATCGTGTTCAACGCCCGTATCTTTTTAAAATGATCGTCTACACTATTTCTGTCCAAGAGCACCCGGACATTGCGCATCATACGATACTCGTTAGTTTGTTTATCAACATGACTTTTAACACAATCGTTTTCTGAAAACATCTTTTTTCTAGTTGTTTTATCGTTACAAATATTTTCTTTATCGGCTAAACAATCGCTGCTACACACTTTTTTTTTATTTTTTATATTACGAGTCAAACTAGAGTTTCTATTTTCATTATTAGGAACTGGTAGAGATTTATTTAAAATTCTTTTACTTCTTCTTCTGGGCTTTGTTATAGTGTTATCAGATTTCAAGTTATTTGTGACCTCAGTTTTCGATTGTTCATCAGATTTTGTTGTATCTAAATCTAAAGCAGACAAAACCAAACAATGCTTATCACATCAATAGAGCGCAATGAGAGAATATTTCATATAAAGTTTAATTTCATGCTTGCCTAATTTAGCATCTAAAAGTTATAGCTGCGAGTCTTCAAACGCAATTTTACCTGCTATTGAAATGGAATGAGCTCTGGTAAACGTTTCCTCCTTTTCGTGATTTAGTTTTTTATGAATATTTAAAGCTTCATTCGTTTCCTCGTCAATATTGACTACGTCGATTTCTTCGTCATCTACGATTCAAGAATAGTAAGATTTAACAAGTTATGGACCTATATAAATGATGAGTTAGATTTGTTTTACGTATTACCAGAAATAGAGTTATTTCTTATGATAATGTATGATTCTTCTATGCTCTCTGAACTGGTACTGTTCATTTCGGATTGTTTGTACAAACTTTCATTTATTGTTGGATCAGTGCTAATAATATCTACAAATTCATCATCTAAAATTTAAAAAGATATACAAATTTTATAAAACTGAAGATATTGCGTAATTAGAAAAAGCAGAATAATAGTTGTTATAATAATTAAATTATGATTATAATATTTACCAGAATCAATTTTTAACTCTTTTTCGATTGCTTCATTTGTTATTGCATTTGCGTTAGCATCGATAATATTATACGTATCTTCGCCTAACTTTGAAGATTTTGAATATCTAACTTTTTTGGTGATTGGTGCAATATTCAGTGAATCAAGATCTAAGAAAACATATTGATCTAGTTTCACGATGTAACGATATTTATAAGTTTCATTGAAAAAAAGTATTAAAAATCCTGTTAACTTACTGTTTGTTGTTATTTTTCTTTTGTTTAATTTCGACATATTGGAGCTTAAAAAAGGAATAATTTATAAAAATTTTGTTTAATTTGGAAAATCCGCTGCACATTATCTGAACTTACACCATTAAGTTTTTATGTAAAATATTGCTAAATATTTGCGTATCGACTAATATTGTTTAATAAAATGAATTAATAGAACTAAAGATATTACATATAACACTCCATCACGGAATGGAACGAAATAAAAGTAATTTAAAACTTTCAGATGAATCGTTTGAGCACAATGGAAATTTTACAAACAGCCTAGATACAGATTCTCAATGTCCAAACGCGTATCGATATATAGTAGACGTAAGGTGAACTGACTAACTGATATGAAAATTTTGAAACGACGAATCTTAAGTTAATCATAATATTTGAAATAGAAACAAAACAAACCATTTCTATCAAGGAGATTATTTCCTTTCAAGTAAGTAATATTCACACATTTTACTCAATGTACCTATTTCCAAGTAAATCTTCAGAAACTTTTTTAGATCATTACTTTTTACTATTTGAAAATGAATGAACTGTAAATACTGTATCCAAAATTAAATTTTTATAAACTTGCACAGGTCTCACATGTAAATTTAATAAAGTTCTTAAGCGATTTTTTATTTGATATTCATTATGCCATTGTTAAGTAAAATAATATTTTGAGATACATGAAAACAGTGTATGAATCGCGTAAAACTTTTTTGCGATTTTATGTAAGGAAAGGAGGTTGAAATGAAATTTCGAGTAAGTGTATAAGAGATTTAATTGTATTGTATATTTTATTACGAAAAAAAATATTAAGTACAGATAAAAAGGATTGTCGGCTTGTATATAAATAGTCGTTGTTAATAAAATTACGCTTAGTTTTTCTTTCACGCCTGAATAAATCACAAGGCATTGTTAGTCGATGAGAATTATCGTATAGTCTAATATTTACAGTCCAATCTCATCATACAAAGTCTAATTGTCACATATATATATTTTTACGTATAAAATACATACATGTATCTCGCAAACACCAGTGACGAACGCAATAGTCATTATACTTGGGCCACTTATCTAATTTTATAAACATACATATTTACAATTCATTCACATATACATTCGACAAAAGTTGAGAAGAAAATTTAGCTCCTTCAAGCGCACAACCGAAATCTCTTTAAAAATCTATTTGTTTTTTTCTTTCTCACAAAAATATACACATCGCATACCTGCATATACATATATAGTATAATTATACCTCATCGAATTAAATAAAAACGAGTTTCGATGCTGCCTTTGACTATCTGCTAAGAGTTACAGCTTCGTTGTCTAAGTCGTTGCGTAATGCTAATGACAATAACGCCCTAAAATTAATGTACGGTTAAAAAAAAAGAAAAAAAACAATACTGTTAGCTAGATGAGTGTTGACTCCTCCTCTACTGTTTTTTTCTTTTTCTGCTTATACGTGATATTACGAAGAATTTCCTACCTAAAGTACAGTAAAACACCTTTTCGCATAAAAAATAGTTTTTCTCTTTTACACAAAATATTATATTATACGTCCAATAAATTTTCTTTTTCATGAAAATCTTATAAATTCGTTGATTTACAAAAATACGTTTTTCGTTAAAATTTCTTAGCGATTTAAAGGCATTTTGTTTATTTTGTAAAAATCTTGATCACTATACAATAATTTAATCTCACATTTTATTACTTTATATACAAAGTAGGGTATTAAAAATCTAAATTTACTGGATCGTGATTTGTTAATGATTACCGTATGCATAAGGATTCGCAAAAGCTGTTTACTAGAGAAAATAAAAACGATGCGACGTTCACAATTTATCGTTAAATTTTACAGAAAAAAATTGTATACAGTCTTTACCGTAATTATTTTTTTTAAATCTATAATAAAAATGAATTTACAAAAGTTTCATCTATATATAATTTCATTATATAAAGAGCTCGAATAATATATAATTTTTTTTTTCAAGCTGACAGTTGATGAACGCGTGATACTAAATATAGTTGGCAATATAAAAAAGATGATTCGTAGTAGTTAAATTGTATCATGGCTATAGAAGTCTTGCTTTTGTATGGCAGTCCATGACTGAGAGTATTATTTTGCCATAATATTTGTAAATTTGCACTATACTCTTTTACTGTATTCCTGCTCACTTGAGAGAAAGTCTTGATCGCATTAGATTTGCAATCCCACAGGTACATATAAACGCTCTAGACGATTTTCTTCGTAGCGGACTGTGTATACAATATTATTAAAAGCCATTAGCGCCTTTTTTTTATTTTATAATTTTATAAATATCACGATTTCGCTGATTCTTCATTATTTCGTTAAGATCTTAAACAAAGATAGTTCTATGAAACTTTGTATGCAATCCTCTATGTTCATTGTAATTGTATATAATGCATTTGCTTTTCAAATAATTTATGATCAACATACTTTCATAAAATAGAATATATACATCCGTATACAGATATGGCAAATTATGCACTTTAATAGTTATAACAACTCTTTTTATAATAATCAGTGCAAATAAAGTTGTAGAGAATGTTTTCCTGCTAGAATTTCATAAAAATATCTCGTTTAAGATTAACAATTCGTTATTTAAAAACAGTGGAATAGTTTTAAATATATGTAAAATATTTTAAATTATCAACACCATTGTTTTTAAAAGTTGTCACCTACAACATCCGAATTCCAATTTATAATCGGCGTAAAACTAAAATCGATACTGGATTAACTGTTCGTCAACGGTGTTTGATCTGTTTTTTAAGCAGTACTAAACAAACCCGACAGGACCTTATGATACAGCTGTACTATTTATCCGAAAATGAAATGTAAATAGTATGTATACGAGAAACGGAACCTATGCCGTAGGTCGATATGAAAAAGGAAAGTAATGTAATTCTTTAAATAAAAACAAAAATCTTCAGATCGAAGAGATACTTTTACAAACAAGTTATAGGCGATTATGAAATCTTACAAGAAATAGTACCGCGATGAAACAATAAAAAGTTTGCGCGCGAAGAGGTTTCCTGTCGGAGGTAGTAGCGCTTCCTTTGTAAAGAGCGAATCAAACGACCGTTGAAGGAAAGGGGGGGGGGGAAGTAGGCATTACGTTCAGAGGGGTTGCTCGATCGGTAGAGTAGCTTGCAGCAGAGGAGGAGATTCGTTCTGCAGGGCGGCTTGGGGCAGTGGAGCTCCGCTCGTGGAGTTCGCGTCCTGGTGAAGCTGCGGCGCGGACATAGACGCTGTCACGCCGCCGCTGGTGTGGTTCTGCTGGCTCGGCGGCTGATGGCTGTTATTGCTGCCGGCGTTGTTACTGCTGCCGTTGTTGTTCTGGCCGTTTAGAAACGAGGCCATTTCCATTGGTGACTGTTGTCCGCTCTGCGTTTAGAAACATGCGTGTTCTTTCGTTCGTTCGTTTCGCTTCTTTTGAGATCTACAGCGTAGTAGCAGAGTCTTTTCAGACCTACGTGCGTGTTTTTTTGACTGTTTTTTTTTTTTGTTTAAGGACAGTTTGTGGTGTGACGAGAGAATAGGCCGTAGAAGTAGCGAGCAGAGCGAGATAGAGAGCAGCGGAAATCGAAAGGAAACGATTTTTTGGTCTGCTACAGGACAGCTCGTTCGATAATCTATATGCAATGCTCATTCTTTTTTTTTGTTTTACCAATTTTTGATAAATAAATTTACAATTTATACTGTGATTCTGGGCAAAATTCAGAATTTTTTTAAGCAAAAATGAATGCTACACATACATTAACTAACGAACCTCCGCTTAAGAGTATTGAAGCTGCAACTATTTATGCGACAACACGTACACGTATGTACTTTCAGCTGAGTGGCGACAGAGTATATCAGCAGAGCTACACAGATTGTAGAGTTTGGTCAATTGGAGAGACAGATATATAAATATATATATATGTAAGTGAAGAGAGGAAGTGAAAAAACAGCAGTGAAAGAAGACAAAACGTCGTCGTGATTTCTCTAATCAACCGTAAAAAGCAGCAATCGCAAGATTAGGCACTGACCTTAGGCTGCATTGGGTCCTCGGTAGATTCGAGACCGGCCAGCGGATTAGACGTTATGTTTATTTTGGAATCTGTGATTCCACCGTTCATTACCCTTCCATTTGTTATTGGTTTACCTGAAAGAGTTTAAATTTCATTTCAGCTCAATTGCAGTTGGTGTTTTTAAATTAAATTTACAATAGAAGCAGTTGGGAATTATTATAGTGGATAGTTACCCTGATCCTGCGAAGATTCCCGACTCTGCTTGTGCTTGCTTCGCTTGTAAGCTACACCGACAGCAGCGAGCCCAGCTAGAAGTATAGCACCACCGAGCACCCCACCTATGATGGCGTACATGTTGGAGCTCCTGGCGCTCTCGACGGGATTGACGTTGTTCTCGGCGAGCACCTGAGGCACCGGCGCCTCGGTCACCACCTTCCGCGTCTTCTGGCGCCGTATCTGCGAGAACTCCGAGGCCGCTCCGACCGAGAAGCTCTGCACCTTGAACTCGTAGCCGGTGTCGGGCTGCAGGTGGGATATCGTGATGTTGGTCGAGTCCTTGCCTTCCACCGTCGTCTTGATGTAGTCGCCGGCGAAGGTGGAGGCTCGATGGTAGACGTAGAAGCCGTCGATGTCGGCCGATCGATTGGTGTTCTGCCAAATGAGCAGAACCTCGTTCGGCGTCAGGGCTTCCGTGTGCGTGAGCAGGGGTATCGGCATCGTGTTGCTCTCGAAACCGGCTTTACGCGTCAGGTGGAAGCGTCCCTAAATACAACACAAGTTGAGATTTAACATCTCTGCAGTAATGTGCCATGCACGAAACGTGGGATTTAGCTCAAAACTTGGACTCACCGAAATCGGACTGACGGCATTGTCGTTGTTGGAGTAGACGGCAGCGATGCGAAACCGATAGGTGTGATCGGGTTGGAGATCCGGGACCTCGAACGACCTGATGTGACTCGGGATCTCCGTATTAGCGGTCATCCACTTGGCCTGCTTGCTGTTTGGTTTCTGGCCAAGCTCGCGGTATTGCACCTTGAAGAACTGGATCGGCAAGCCTTGGTTCTCCGGCACCGACCATCTCACCATCACCGACATGTCCGACAACCTCGTGACGTTCGGCTGATTCGGTGGCACCATAACATCTGAAGTGTCGATGTGGCGGGTTAATTTTTATTTACAACAGTCGTAAGCGAGAAGCGATAAGTGATAATCAATAAGAAAGAAAAATCGATCCATACCCGACATACCAGAGTCCTTGCGCTTGCCATTCTTGACTCCCCACCTCCTGCCGCCTACCCTCGTGTGCTTGTGTCCATTGTTCGACATGCCAAAGTCATTCCTGGCTTTGGTACTGCCACCCACGTGCTGAGTTGGATTTACCCTTAAATAATTGTAGCCCGAATGCGAGCCGTACTCGTTACTGGCCACACACTGAACGATCCCCGCGTGCTTCTTCTCCACACGCGAGATGTAGAGGCTCGAGCCCTTGATGTCGACGTTCTTGCTGGGCGACAAGGTGTCGCCATTGATGAGCCACTCGATATGTGGCGCCGGATATCCGGTCGCGTTGCAGGACAACTCCAATTCCCCACCTTCGGGAAAGGTCGAGTATTTGGGCCCGCGAAGTACGGTTGGCGGCTCGACGACCGTCAAAATAATGACGGACTTGACGCGACCCGCGCGATTCGTCCACAGACAGTCGTATTCGCCTCGGTCGGTCGGCTGCACGTTCAGGAGGGTCAGACCGGCCGGCGAGTTGATGGATCGCTCTGGCAGCGTACTGCCCAGTTTTGTCCACGTCACCTGACAAGAGAGAAGTTCATTATACACAAAACTTGGCGGAAAGAGCAAAGAAAAATATGATTCATCAAGAAGAAGAAGAAGAAGAAGAAGAAGAAGAAGAAGAAGAAGAAGAAGAAGAAGAAGAAATGCTTTAGCGCGCATTTTGGCAATCTCGTATAAGAAGAGTATAGACAGAGGCATTTGTCAGTTGTCCATTTCTAAAATAGATTAACTTGGCGACGAAAAGCAGGGAAATTCCCAAGAGCAGGGAATTTATACATATAATATATCTATAGCGATCGGTTTATTTGTGGAAAGCGAAATGATTTGCCGAAGCCCGCCTGCGTTCTCACCTGAGGTATGGGGTAGCCAACGGCGATGCATTCCAACGTGACATTCTTGCCGCGTACCACCTTGTATTCGTTCTGCGGCTGCTTTATAAAGTACGGCGTCTGGTCCGTCGTATTTTTGTCGACGCTTAGCACAGTCTTGTGATTGCTGGTGTAAGTGTCGAAGGTTATGTAATTGTAGGCCTGGCAGTGGTAGCTGCCTGAGTCGGATGGCTTTGCTCTATCGATAATCATGATCTTGCTACCGGTCAGACTGGCGTTCTGTATAGGACTGCCGTCCTTGAAGAACTGGAGTACGGCTTCCGGGACGGAGTACGGCACCGGACAGGTTATCGGTACACTGTTGCCCGCCGGTACGCGCAGCTGGACGTTGCTCTTGTCGCTGAACTTGTCTATTCGCGCCTGCGAGAGTCGGGCTGGATCCGAGGCCAATCCACTCGGACCTGTAACATTCCACGTTATATTCGTTATAGCCGGGAAAAAAGAGAAAAGGGCATATAGGAAAAGAGAACTGCGTAAGTGTAATGACCGTAAACGGCGATGCATCTGTAGTCGCCAGCTTTGCTCTCGTCGTCAAAGTTGATGACGTATTTGGAGGTCTTGCCGCCGTTGCCGGTCACAGGTTCCAGAGGTATCCAGTGGTTCGAGCCAAGAGGTCGGTGTCGCCAGGCGAACTTCTCCGCGGCAAGATTCAGGCTGCACTCGAAGTAGGTTTCGTCGCCCAGTGGCGAGGAGATCGGCAGCGGATGCCTCGTGAATACCATACCAGGGTCCGACTTCTGGCTTCCTTTATCTGCGCATGCACATTTATATATATATATATATA
>UELV01138398.1:0-13729 GCA_900490015.1 Megastigmus stigmatizans
TTTAAGCACCGTTTCGTCCATTGATAATCGTGCCAAAGGGTGCCTTTCGTCCATCATGTCTTTCAAGCATAGTGTGCTCGACAGCGTTAACGTATTAGCAAAGCGACAGATAGTGCGTCGCCCAAAGAATTGGGATTTCAGTTGTTGGCTTTTGAGACAACCTTTAATTTCCCACCTCAAATATCATCAAAAAATTGTGCAAAACTACCCTTATAACACAAAATGAGTCAGGGGTAGTTTTTTATTTCATACGTTTACCCTCTAAAAACGTTCTTAGTGGGGTGTCGCCCATTTGAATGAGTTTATTAATGATCCTTTAAAAACTAATCTTTAATTTTCCCCCTCATAGATCATTTAAATATTGTGCTAAGAGTTAAATTTTCGAATATTCCATATGAAACCAATCATAAGGATTAGAAAACTTTACCGTTAAATATCTTAAGTTCCCTTGGGGTTAGGGGGGTGAATTTTTTTTTAAAATTCGTGTTTTTTATTCTTTAAAAGATGACATAGGTTTCAAAGGTTCCCCATAGGGGGCCGATTTCCATATATCCATGGGCATCGTTCTTTGCACTTAACTTGTATTATTAGTGTTAATTCTCGCGAAAGAACTCGTAAAGTAAGCTTGATCTTGAATATGTTTGCGAAACGTTTCTGATTACGCGTGTCATATGGGGTTAGTCGCTAACGATTAACCGACCTCATTTGGCGTATGGGAAAGCTGGATGGTCCTGCGCTGCACACTGCAGCGACGGAAGGCGCAGAGCTGAGCCAGAGACAAAAGACACACAAGCACCGCTGCGCGACAGTCGGGCTCTCTCTCTTTCTCTCTATCTCGACCCCTAATGAAATCTTCGATTCGTCTAACGACGTCAGCACACAGCGAGCGCCGCGTCCCATACCTACTCGGGAACCGGGGAACCCCAAATCAGCCAATCAGCCTAACGAATCGGCAAATCGAATCACACCAAGTACGCCGAAAGAGGATCTCTCTTTCTTTCCCTCTCTTTACGTCGCTGTATATATGTATGTCCGACTGCAATACTTCCAAACCGTGTGTATATGTGGGGGAAGAGTCTATCTCTGTCTTTCCTCGTTTCGCGCCGTGTTCCGCGGATGAGAGCATTGATTACACGCCAGAAGGAGTCGACAACGACGAATTTTTCAGCTGGAATTCGTATCGATGCAGTTACACGCCTCTAAATTAACCATTCCTCCATACCCTGCATATCACCTCGAGTTAACTGAAAATTTTTTATCAACGATTAAATTTACTTCTGTTGTTATGGATTTAACTGTCGCGTTCGTTCCTGGGTAATGAAAAGTTCACAAAATTGAATTTTTAAAAGTTAATGCCAATTACATAAATTTTTTTTACATATTGTTTGTAAAAAATGAAATAAAGTTTAATTTCACGTTTTATAGAATACATGCATCGTATATCTTAGTTTTGGAAACAACAATATTACATGGAGCGCAACAAAAAAAAACTCTCAAGTCTCGTTCATTATAGATTTAACAGCATGCGTCAGAAGTTTGGTCAATAACTGCTGTAAGAGCTCGACCATGTAGAAAAATTTCATTTTGCATCAAAATAAGACTCGACCGATCATAAGACTCTACACGCCGCTAAGCAGTTGGGAATAAAATGAAATTTTATTTTTAAGTCTCTAGGCGTAAATAATGTAGAAAATCGAAGTCGATTTGTAAAATGCTTTGAATTTTGCGAATCGAATTAAATTTGGCGAATTGAATTAAAGTCCTTTGATGATGTCACCGAGACAAGTACTTCAAAGGTGCCACGACGCAAATTTACCCGACACCTTACAATTTTTGAGATAATGAAAAAATTCAAAAAGCTTACAAAGAAAATAAGCAATGTTGCATTTGAATGTGCAATTAATTAAAAGGTCCTTTTTCACCTAATAAATGCACATCTCTCCCAAACAGTACTAATCTACTAATTTAAGGCCCTCGAAAGCAAAAGGACCCCGGCCAAAAGCTGCTAAGCATTTAGCGTCGTTGCTCTTAAAGTGCACTTGTATTAGCTTTCCGTCAAAGTCAAAGGCGAGCAGCCCGAGGAACCCAATATAGCTGTTATCTATGTATAGAGGTGTGAGTTAGCCGCAGGCGAAGGATTGAGCTACACTGACATAAAGACAATGACGGCTCGCTCCACGCGGCTGCTGCAGTTAATCACAAAATTGATAGCTTTAAGAGCTGGGAGCTGCTGCTACTGCTGCTGCTGCTCCATCGCTATTTATTAAAGCCTCTAGCTTTAGCGCACACTCGTTCAGCCCATTTACGGATGGATCGTGCAGTTTAAACCTGAATGAGGAGCGCGAGAATCCAACATCGGGAGGCTAACTGTTTGTGTTACTGATTGCCACTGGCAGCCTGCCCGTAATTCCGATTTCAAATATTATTAAGCCAATTGAAGACTGGCTGCAGCTTCCGGCTTCGAGCGCCTGATATTCCTTCCTAGCCTAATGGACCTCATTGATATCTGTTCGATGATGATGATTTTTTTTTAAAGATAACTGCTAAAAGCAATATTAATTGTTTATTAGGTTGTACGCGGCTTCATAGTTCATGGTACAAATGGTTCATGAAATGTTTTATGAAAGATTCCTGTAATATTTTTGGAAAATTTACTGAGCAAGAGTGTGTGATCTTTGATCTTTAAAGGGACTATTTGAAAATGCTTGTGTGACATATTTTTATACATAAATTACGAAATATTTTTCGAAAAATTTTTAAAATATTTTGAATGTGTGAAGGAATTAATATTTCCAAAAGTTTTCAGAAATTCGTTAACTAAGTTTTAAAAAAGATTTAAAAAATATTTTAATGTTCTTTCGCGAAATATTTTACTATATAGATACTTGAAAGGTATTTGAAATATTTTATGGTGTATAACTATTTTCAAAATAAGAACCTTTTGATTAAAATTATTCAATTTATTTAAAAGATAGATATTTTGGAAAGATTAATTACTTAAATGTATTTATTTTGCTGTTTTTCTTTTGAAGTAGAATTAAAATATCATGAATAAAAATATATAAAATATGTATGTTTTGTTATAAGTGCAATTTTATTCGGAATAAGAAGAAAATCGAAAAAGTTTGTTTTCCACATGTCAACAAATATAAAATACAAGCAAAATAATCTGCACATCTGATTTGAATTTGCTGACTGACAAGTATAAGTAAGCATGCCTTGCATTGACAACCCAAAAACAAACTTTTTCAAATTGATCAGAACGCAGAATTATTTTAATTTTGGTGCGTATAGAAATCAGTAATCAAATATCGTAGTGAAGAAGCCGGAGGCACTCGAGGATCAAGACAACCAATAGACAGAGAGATACATTAGTCGCCAAAAAAATCAACCCTAGTCGAGCATAAGAGAGACATTGATCAAGAAATCTGGAAGGATCGTACAACTGTTCCTAACTCATTTCTTCGGCTAGCTTCAATATATAGTATATATTCAATAGTATTTAATACAACATTAGCTTCGTCGTAACAGATAAAAACAACTGACTGTTACGAAGGCCGCGTGCACGATCAAACATATAGGTTAGATCGGGGCCGCATTTCTCTCTCCATCTATTGGCAATAATAGATAAAAGAAGAGAGCCACGGGATGGGTAAGCACAGAGGCTTGCCCATGGACGAATGGTCAGAGAAGCTTTTGTTTTAGTCATCATGGAGACGTTTTTTATTAAACAAATGAGCGGCGAAACCGAGGAAGTGAGTGCGCGCTCTCTATAAAAAAGTCAGATACTTTCGAGTCGTGGCTCTGTTAACACGTCATTATATATTTGATTTCATTTAATAAAAGATTTGATAACTAGTTAATAACATTGTTTAATTGTTTTATTACTACAATTATTTAATGTAACCGACTACGGTTACATTTTTGGAAAGCGTGAGGATAAAAGGTCGGCATTTTTATTTTTTATAAATAAAGCAGTGCATGGAGATGATTTGGAACCAAATAGTACTGAACTAAATACATAGACATCCGGGTCTTTATCGCGATTAGCGCCTCGCCATAAAAATTTTTGTGCGTCTCTATTAAGAAATACTTACAATTTGTTCCGGAGTACCTGCGTGTATCAGATAAGTTACAAATAATGTGTTATATAAAACTTTCTTAAGTTGCAAAACCATTTTTAATATTAATTTCTAACTTTTGCGAATCTTATATTATCAAGCAAGAGTAGACTATTACACCTCATTTTGGCATAACTTTTCTAATTATTCTAAAATAAATAAATCTTTGTGAATATGTTTTTTCTGTTTTGCAGGTCAGTTAGAAAGAGGAGAATAATGGGAGCACTTGACCTAAACGTGGTATAAAAAATTTTATTCTGCTATGTTTTACTGTGCAGACTTTATAAAAATTTTATATGATTTTATAAGACCATTTTTTTTATAAATAAATTTATAAATTTATAAATTTACAAAAATAGGATCTTATAAGATCTTTATAAAGTCTGCATTTACAAAATATTTTTTGCATGCATGGGAATAATGAAATTCAAGAAAGCTAATGCACCAATAAATTGTGAGCAGCTTGTAGGAACTGAAAAAATACAATTATCATAGAAAGTATGTCGAGATACCATTAAAATCACAAATTATTTTAAATCCCAGTTTCAAGTTTAATTTGGGGAAATGAAAAAATGCAAAAAAGGACGGAGATAAGAGAAATAGAGAATAAGGTGAAGGTAAAAGAGCATTCGCGCGGCCCATCTCGACTTTCGCTGCGCGACTTGATATGCAAAGCAAAAGTCCGTTGCCCAGCGGTAGAGGTAAAATATATTCCCGCTAAACGCGCTAAATACAATTTTCTCCACATGAATATGTTTACATATTCAGGAGCATGGAAATCGCGTAATACCTAGTTTACAAGAATGCACGAGCTATTTAGAATGGGGAATAAAATGAAGAGCATGGGGGAAGAGAAAAAGAAAGTACAAGTAGGGAAGAATGCTCAGCTTCTGGCCCTTCCCTTTCCCCCCCGCCCATCTGGCCTCAGCCGCAAGCACTTCCGTTATCCTCGCGCCGGCTTTTATTCCACGGGACCATAGCGGCGCATCCACGCCTCCGAAGCATTAAAAGAAAGCGGTGAGCGGCTGAAAAACAAGAGCTGGGAGAACAAAAGTTCGGAAAAAAAAGGGATGGCGTTTCGATGGAGACGGGAGAGATCTCGCAAAGGCGCTCGCCCCGGCCATCAAAACATTCAAGCGCAATCCTCCCCCGCAACTGCGGGCCCGTACAGATAACGTAAATCACGTGGTAAATATAAAGCGCCGGTCGTACACCTCACAGAGAGCCAGAGTATTATTATTATTATTATTATTATTATTGTTATTGTAGCGAGGGGCTGGACGTAAAACTCATTTTACTTCGAGAGGAAATGACGAGACTGTGACCAGGAAGCGCACTGTCTGACATTCGCTGGGTAATTAGAGTCCCTCGCACCCACCCACGCAAACACATACACACACCCACACGCACACATGTACACGCGGGCGCGAGAGCAGAGCCAGCAGCATCCCTCGATGCGCTTTATGTCGAAACGTGCGCTATGAATAACCTCTTCTCCTCCTCTTCCTCCTCCTCCTCCTCCCTTCCCACCTCCGGGCGGCAGACACACTGTGCACACAGCTCGTGCGTGTGTGTGTGTGAGAGGGAAAGATAGAAGAGAGAGAGAGGGAGAGAGAGAGAGCTCCTGCCGGCCGGTTGCGTGAATGTACACAACCATAAATCTGCGAGGTCTGGCAGTGAACTGGCGTGAATGGTGCTTCGACGATGACCAGAAGCGTGCGCGGGAGAGAGAGAGAGAGAGAGAGAGAGAGAGAGAGCGAAATTGGGGGTTGGGGAGGAAGATTAGAGAGCGAACGAGTATAGGGTTGGGCGACACTCTCTCTCTCTCTCTCTCTCTCTCTCTGTCCCACCCGCTCGTGTGGATTTGCCTCCGTTTCGACACGCGCGCGCTTTTCCAACGATCCTCTACTACTACTACTACTACTACTGCTGCTACGGGAGTCTGTGTCGTACCGTACCGCCACCGCTACTACTGCACCGCTGTATAATAGCGGCGACGGGGGTTATACGCGCGCTGACCGCGCGAGGATAAGGAGTGAGAGAGAAGAGAGAGAGAGAGAGACGAATGAGAGTGGGAAGAGGGCAAGAGAGAGAGAGAGAGAGAGAGATATTCAAGTGCAGCAATACCCGGAGGAGCTGGGATATAGCCCCGAGGCTGTCCTGCTGATGCTGGCCACTGGGAAATTTTTGGTGCTTCGGTGATGCGAGGGAATATTTCTAGCTCGGCTATAGTGATATTGACACTTTTTACGTGAAAACCTTACTCGGTTATTGGTATGATTTTTAGCTTGATTGAATTCGTGGTGGAAATTGATTAATAAAAATAAAAATTAAAAACTATTACTATATAAGGGGAATAAAAAAGAATAAGGAAAGAAATTTATCGATCATCAGCTAGAAAAAGCTTGATAGAATTTTAGACTCATATTTTTTTCTCGGTCGCACGAGGTAAAAATGTTAGCCAGGCTACGATATTGCAACTAAAAATTTGATCCTTAGCAGCTTTATACGCGCGTCTGTCAAGGAAAAATTACCCTCGGGTAACCGCGGTGGAAAAAGCATCCCGAATGACTTATTATTATGCAACCACGCACGTCTAGTTACGATATAACTATCCCCGGTAAAATTTCTGCGGTTGAACCCTTTTTTTTTATATTGTTTTTATACAATGCCGTTATAGAGATTCGCTGAGACAACATGGGAAATTGCACGCGCCGATTCAGCAGGACCACGCCGTGTAATAACAATCTTGATAATAATACAAACACATCCACTATATCAATTTAAATAAATTTACGTACTCCGCGCGATGATAATTCCTTTTAATTAAAAATTGACTCTAGAGAGGCAGAGAGAGAAAGAAGCGTTTAATTAATAAAATTAAATCGAATCTATGTAATCTTTTATACAATTTAGTTGGAAAAAAGTAATTAATAATTTAAAAACACTTTGTAAATCGAGTTATCGCTGGCGATGGGCTTGTGCATTATCCGCGATTAAAGTACAGTAGGTGCAAAATTTGTCTATAATGTCGTTTTTTAAGCAGTAATGTAAGCTGAAATTTCGGGTTGGGAAATTCACAATCATCGTTCTCTGTATAGTAATAAATATATAATAATCGAGAAGCCAAGCGATAAGTAATTTGCTACAGTGAAAAGAACTATTTATCAATAGAAGAAAACGAAATGAGACTAAGCGTCCCAAAAGTTCCATCGCTCGCATTTCCATTTCTCAAAATGAATAATCACCCGAGGCAGCGGCTATATAGGATACATCTCGCTAATACCTCGTGTCCTTGCCTCAATAAGAAAATCCAGTCAGGTCCCGCTATTATACACACATCTCCTGTCTCCGCGGCTGCGGCTGCGGCGGCGAATTCCAGCCCGATTTGATACTACACGCGCCAGACAGAAATCACGTATATATATACATACATATATTAATCGTAGGCAGACTCGGTGGGGTAAGGGTCGACAAGGAATAAACTCAGCGAGAGCGAGAGAGAGAGAGAGACAGAGAGAGAGAGAGAGAGAGAGAGAGAGAGAGAGAGAGAGAGAGAGACATGGAGTAAAATCGCCAGTCGGACGGACAGACCCGAGATGTTCCCTATATACCTAAATCCCATATTACGGCCAGAATATATGCATATTCAGAACTTGTAGTGTCGGTTACGATACGAGAGGGAGAGGGAGTGAGACGTAACCGGAGATACGAGAGGATAGTCGGTGACGGACTGCCGGACGTCCGACCTGTTACCCTTCTCTCTCTCCCTCTCTCTCCTCCTCTCTCTCTCTCTCTCTCT
The DNA here is from genome assembly GCA_900490015.1 of Megastigmus stigmatizans. Taxonomy (NCBI): domain Eukaryota; kingdom Metazoa; phylum Arthropoda; class Insecta; order Hymenoptera; family Megastigmidae; genus Megastigmus; species Megastigmus stigmatizans. The sequence goes on from UELV01138398.1 coordinate 7,924, forward strand.
CTCTCTCTTCCTCTTCATCTTTCGTCGCTTCTGCAGGCCCGAAGCGCATATATCTGTATACGTGAGCCGCTGCCGCATGACGGTTAGCTGCGCTCGGCTAGTATTCGCTATACGCGATCGTCGATGCTGTTACGTGCAGTTGGCGCTCAGCTTCTCCTCTTCCTCCTCCTCCTCCTTCTCCACGACCTCGCGCTCTTTACTTTCATGCGGGATTTCGACCTCGTTTCGACGCTCCTGCGCGATTCTGCTGCGTCCAGACGGATTTTCCAATGGCTCCTTCTTTGATAATGTGATATTGCGAAAATTTCACGTGGCTGAGCTTTTTTCGGAATAAGGCCTTGTTCGAAACCTAACGCATAATATTAGGAAAGTTACAAAATAATTACATTTTAAATGATTCATTGTTATTTTCAATAAAAGGGTCATACAAATGCTAACATTTTTTTACCCTGACACATGCTACTGGTAATCGTCGTCATAGATTTCCGTTTAGTCAGAGAATCGTAAATTTGGCTTCCGACTTAAACAAGACATTCATTTGCGATTATACAACTGTCAACTTTATCAAATGGAACTGCCAAACTAATAATACTTAAAGAATTAATGCATTAGTCATTCGCTGAGGGCAATTCGCTACGAAACGATGAGTCGTAAACGGAGATTCATTATTCATAACGTATCAAGACACTCTACCTAGGCATTATCAAAGTGATAAATTAGCTAAAATATGAATTTATTTTTATTTCGCATTTCAGAAATACGTGCATATTGTACTAAATTAGATACATGAATAAATATAATTATATACCTCTCCTTTTTTTTTACATTTGCAATATAACTTCTTTATCGATATTGTTTCGAAACGAGAGTTTATAGTTTTTTAGAATTATAACAATTGTCCAAAGCGCGAAACAAACATAAAATTTCAATCATCCTGAAATTAGTCTCTGCAAAAGAAAAAAATATCCAATCTCTTCCATCAATAGAAGTCTTGGTCGGCCTGCAAGTAGGAAGAGCGAGAAAAAAAAAAGACTCGAGCAATCGCGTATTCCATCCCACGCGACACGCAAGCAGAAAAAGGATCCGTGATCCGCGCGTCGCGCGAGTCTCGCTATAATATACAAACCCAGAGATAGGTGGATAGGTATAGGGAAAAAGTAGAGAAAGGAGTATAGAAAGAGAGAGGCCGAGTATAAATTCGCTGGAACTAATTTCGGAAATGTTCTCGAACTTTTATCCCCTCATATCCAGCGAGAAAAACATCAGTAGCGTTTTACGAGCTCTAGGCTCCAGAGTCCCAACGCTCCCAGCTCCCACACGCCTATCTATACATATATACATGTATATATGCTCGCAAAGACCCAGGCCATGTGCTTTATCGGACGCACTTTATAGACGAAAAAATCCTCCACTTTATTTCATTCCTTCTCTCTCTGTCTCTCCCTCTCTTTGTCTGGTGGCGACGCTACATTGCGCTTATTGTTTTTGAGGGAGGGGGGGGGGGGCTTTCGTTGCGGGGTATCAATCACTTAATTTTCAATTAACCTTCAAGTGAGAAGTAAAGTACGCTTTCAATGTGGTCTTGAAGTAAGCAGTCTCTGATTGTGATTCATCTTCTTATTATCGCTTCATCAAACTTATATTTATATAAATATTTAAATATAAAACACGTATATTTGCATATCCAAGCTAATATTTATCTTGAAAATAATTAGATTAAATTAATCATCTCTTGATTCATTTATCTATACCGCGTGTACTGCGCAATTCAAGTGTGCTTCCTCAGCACTTGGATCAGAGCTCAATAACGCATTGCATATGGGCGCAGCAGGTATCGAAAATCCAGTCGAACTGCTCGCGGGTAGTGTAGGTAAACTTAAAACTCGGCATATACAAGACGCAAGTGGCGCTCGGGGGATAATAACGTACGATTCCCAGCGAATTTTAATGAAATCGTGAGCGCATAAACATACACGCCGCGCCATATATTTATATAGCTGGGCGCGTGCCGTCCTCGAATTTTCCACTCCATCCAGCAGTAGCCGTGGCAGAGAGAGAGAGAGAGAGAGAGAGAGAGAGCTTTATAGTCCGAAGCGAAACGCAGTGCGCTTAAAATCCTCGCGCGAGCTGAGTCGACGAGTAGAGAGAGTGAGTGAGTCTACAGTGCATAGAGAGAGAGAGAGAGAGAGAGAGAGAGAGAGAGAGAGAGAGCAGTAGTTCTCCCCCCTCCATTTCGGATCGGTGCAATTGCGCGCCGCGCTGCATAAATTCGAGCGGCGCAATAAAAGCTCTATACCCCCCGACCGAGAGAGAGAGAGAGAGAAAGAGAGTGAAAGAGAGATAGACGAGTGCGCACACATATACACGTATACATGTATAGTAGGTAGCCGGGTAATATAGTATAGGCGAGCGATACGCGCACGGCTCAGATCTCGTATAAACTGTAATGCGCGAGAGCGAGAACTGCTGCAGCTGCCTGCAGCTCACCTACTACAGTCTGCCCCTCCCCTCCCCTCGCCCCTTCTCTCTCTCTCTCTCTAGTCTTCTTTTGATCCCCGGTCTGCTCGGGAATAATTTGCTTTATCTGCCTCTCTCTCTCTCTCTCTCTCTGCTCTCCGCGGACGATTGAGAGCATTTCGACGCGGGTAAAACGTCGCTCGCCGAGTGAATAAAGTCAACCAATAAAGCATTCGACGACGACTGCACCAACACACTTCGTTATTAGTCGTTCGACCGGTGCCGCTGCTGCTGCTGCTTTCTCTCTTGGCTGCCATATATTCACCGGCTTGAAATTAATCCCCGGCGGATCGTTTCGGGACGACGCAGTAGTTGATGGCAATAGCGCGCGCGGCTATCTGCCCTCTGATAAAACGTGTCCGAACTTTCGTCGCGCTTGTCACGCACCTATACGTATTGTTGGCGAGATGTATACCGAGTATAGGGCAGGTTCGATTATATCGACTCGGTGCGATTATCTGGCCGAGAGCGAAGCCGTTCTTGTTATTGCTCGAGCGATGAAATCTGCGTTTAATTGTGAGCCGGACCCACGCGGCGATTCGATGCCCGAATGAAGAGGCTTGTCGAGGTTGTTTTTTTTTTCAGTGGAAATAACCTGCCGTGCACGAGTGCAGGGGGAGAAACTTTGATGGCTCGTTAAATTCGACGCTTCCGAGTCTTGTTGGATTCGATGCAGCGAATGTATGTCCCCCGCATTGAATTAACGAATTGATTTTCTCTTGCGAAGTGACGAATAAACGATCGCTCGAAAGTATATTATTGCGATATTTTATTCGACAGTATATGAACTGCCAAATACTAAACTATATAACCGCGCGAGCTAATTAATTTATGACACGACAGTTAACGCAATTAACTACTGTAGTTCTTTAATAAAAGTTCTAGTAGTTGCTTAGCACTTAAATCTTAACGACAAATCAGACCATATTCGCAACTACTCGACTTTTTAACGTGCCCCAGTAAACACCGATTATATCCAGTAAGCGTAAACACAATCCTCGCTTAGAATTAGCCTCCCGAGAAGCAAGAATATAATGCCTCATTATCGAGCATTCGTTCCTTGAATTACGAATTCATATTATTCACCTTTCTCTCTCTCTCTCTCACTATGCGCGAACGCTTATGAAATTCCTGAACTATCGAAAATCCGCTAAACCTCCCCAACCCCTCCGAAGTTAATAATCGACCGAAGAATTAAGGGTGTAATTGAAATTAATCCAGAGGCAGCCCCTCCTTGGCTTGAAACATTCGACGAGCTCCAGATCATTATGATAAAATGTGCAAAGTTTGGCCCGAGCGAATCGTATATCCGCGGGAATTAGTGGAGAAATGACACGGTCTCTCTCTCTCTCTTTCTCTATTTCTCTCTCTCTCTCTCTCTCAGTTGGAGGGATCGTTATGACCCTTCGTTATGCCCGTCAAAATTTCTCCCTCTCTTTCGTGATAATACTTTGCGCGCAGAGCTTTTCTCTGTTTGCGCCCGCGCCGCCGAAGCTTTCGCCTCTATCGGTATTATCTAATTATACGCTGAATGGAGTTCGGTCCACGTCGTCGTCTCTCACGGGCCGGGAATTATCGGCTTTACTTTTTTTTTTCAAGTTATGTGCGCCAACGCTCGATGGCACTTCTTTTCTTCCTTTTTTTTCTGCTCTGTGCAGTATACACGGGACCGAGTGTTTTTGTAGACCTGCAGTTCTGTCGTCTCTTCTTTTTCTCCTTCTTCTTCTTCTTCTTTTTCTTCTTCTATCCGGCACTGGGTCTTTTTGTAAATAATGAAAGGCTAATTAAAGACTTTTTCTCGTTCTTAATGACAGAGCGAGATGATAAAAGTTTTGAAGCCGGGGAGAATTGCCGGGGCCGCGGAAAGTTGTAAGTACATAGGATTTTCGCTTGTACGTCAACTTTTCTTGCTGAGTCCGGTGAATCGGAATGTGATGATTTATTCGGCGAACTTAGGGAATTTAGGCCCTCCTACCCTGCAGAGAACTAAAAAGACAAATTCGCGCGGATTTCGCTCGACCCTTCCCCCTCTCTAGGAATCTAGGAACCCGTGCAGAAAGTCCCGCCCAAAGTACGATAATATTTTTCGGACTTGCAATCGTTAATTGCCCTGTTCTCGACCGACAAAGCCTGCAACTACTTCTTTACTTCCCCACTAACGTTTACACATTTTTTTTAACGTATATCAACTTCGGTTATACAGTAAAACTATAAGCTTCGAATAAATTTAATAATACCCGTTTTTGTGCTGAAATATATAAGTAATGTATAATAAATAACGGGTAAATTTTACGAACCAAACAGTTTCGTACAATTCATTCCAATGAAAATTATTAATACTAGTGAAGCAGGCTGAATTGATTGTCATGAAAAATTCAAGCCTCTTTTATTTAACGAACTCTTCAGCGAGCTGTTCGTTGAATATGTATAATAGATGCAGTTAACGAGTTCCAAGTATTTTAATCGCTAAATTTTGGAAAAGTTTCTCATATTAGTATAAAGTTCCAAACAAATACTCATTATGTGTTATTGCTTCCTCGAAAAAGGAGCTTTGCATGGATGAAAATTTCAAATTTATTTTTTTGATGAATTTCAATAGAATTTTTTGGTCCCTGAGTATAAAAATATGTTACTTTCAAAAATGTGTATGTGTATGTGTATTTTAGAACTTGCTTTAGAATTTATTATAGTTTTTTGAGTGGATTGTAGATTATTAAGGAGACTTATTTATTTGTACATTGATAAAATGTACTATTGAAAAAAAATCACTGTTGTGACTCTCTGCTAAAGTAGTTAGCAGAGATTTTTCATGTTTTTGTTATTGTAAAAAGATTTAATTGTCGAAAATCAGCTCATTCAAAGCGAATGTTTGTAAAAGGAAAATTCATGAAAAAAGATCATTCCCCTTGAAAAAGTATTTTAAAGGGTGCAGAAATTAGCCTTATTAGCGCAATTGAAATTTTCGTCGGCTCCCGAGAGTAAATAGCTACTTTCCCAAAAACACACGCAAGCCAAGCTTGAGCAAACGAGAGAAAACCCGAGTGCTTTTAAACATTGTCCGAGCTGCCCTTCCACACACACACACACACACACACACACACACAGAGAGAGAAAGAAAGACACGTATGAGGGGAACCGAGAGAGCGACTGGTGAGAAATTCGCCAGATTTTTTATTACTTCCCCTTACGGTTCTCCTCAGCTCCCTCAGTCTCAGCGACGCGAAACAATTTCGGGTTCGAGTTGACGCTCGGGTATAGAGGAGAAAGAGAAGAAGAATAAGGGGCGTAT
>UELV01138398.1:13750-38124 GCA_900490015.1 Megastigmus stigmatizans
GGGGGGGGGGGGTAGGGAGGGCAGATCCTCGACGCTGTCCCTCGTCTCCTCCTTCTACGGCATTCCGAATGCCATCGGCGCGAAGAGAATGGCCATCGGTCGCTTGTATGTACACAAGCCGCGTCCTCTCTCTCCCTTTTCTTGTCTACGTTCCTCTTTCTCTCCGGCTACTCTCCCACTCTGACGTAACTCCATCCGCGTCTGTATACGTGTGTGTATGTGTGTGTGTGTGTGTGTGTGATTGTTCTGTGAGCGACGTGTGCGCTCTTCCGTGAAATAAAATGATTCATTTTGCGCAACTTTGGCCGGTGAACGTCCCCTGCATACCTATACCATCGTCTCGCTCTCTCAGCTTGCGTGTGTAAGCTTCGCTGCTCGAATGCTATTTGTCTCGGTTATTTTTTTCCCTCCTTCTACTGATCGTCTGCGTCCTTCTTGTTTTTTTGGGGGAACTTTCCTTTCCGACGTCGTTTTCTTTTCGTTTTCGGGATTGACGTGGGAATGATAATGAGTCGAATTTTTGGGATAATCATTGAGAACGTTTTCATGCTCGATCGAATACAGTTTTTGGAGGGTGATCGGCAGAGACAGCCCAGTTTCTTTTTTCAAAGCTTAAATTTTTCGAATCTTCCCGTTGATTCTGTTTGGGATATATCGAGCGTAAGTAGTTAAACGAATTATTTAAAAAAAAAAAAAAGAAAAACGTCCGTGCGTATAGGTGTATGGGAAAAGTGTGTAGCGAAGCAATTTTCGATATAACTGCCCAGAGGAATGCGTTAAAACACCAATATTTATGCTGAGACTATTCCTTTTCTTTGTCACCAGGATATTAATGCCGCGCGGGATGAATTATGAAAGGGCCCCGTTCAGATCGACAAAGTCTCATCCCTTTTATTGGCCCACGGAAACATAATAGGTTCCTTATTTCTTTTTGCCCCACTCTCTCTCTCTCTCTCTCTCTCTCTCTCTCTCTCTCTCTCTCTCTCTCTCTTTCCCATTAACTTTCAGAAACTTTCTTATACTTATTTCGGGGATCGTGAAGAATGGCTATTCAAATTTTATTAGTCGAATACACGGTAAAGAATGCTCTTAAATAATTTTCAAATTATTCGCCGCTAGCGTGGCTTATTATCGATTTTACATCGATGTCAAAGCTAATGGCCACTTTCCGCGCATTTTCGGGCGCCACTCGTTAGCTCGTGTGGTTTAGACTGATCTCCGATGTATTATATATAAGCCTACAAGGGGACCTGAAGGTCAAAAAGCGCATAGGGGATGCCGAAAGTTAGTGAACGTGCGCGGCCGTTGATCAGTCCATTGGTTCGCAGCGGACAAATTGCGCGTGCACAAAATGTACGTATACGTTTCGCAAACTAAGATGGATAATATATACCTAAGTCAAACTGCTGTGTGCCTGTGCTTGACGTGAGATTTCTCTCCCCGAGATTAAAAGATTTCATTTCACGCCTTTCCAAGAAAGGGAAATTTTCTCCTCTCTCTTTTTTTTCGCCAGTGCCAGGTGAAAAGTCGTATCTCGCGTGAGAGCTATCTCTTCTCTCAAAAATAAATTATTTCGCCAGCTCCTCCGGCCCGTTGTACAAGTGAAGCGACGAGGCGGACGGAAAAAAATTTATCTCCAGAAAACGTGTTACACGCTCATAAACAAGAAAAGGTGAAATAAAAAACGAGCGAGAGGAAAAAAAGAAAAAGAAAAACAATCGCTCCATCGCGACGTCTCTGTCCCCCCAATTGACTTTCATTCAATCTCAGCAGCTATACGACGAAACTGTATTATTTTCCAAAAGAATCTCCCATTTAATTTCATCTCTAATATTTCCCTCTTATTCTCGAATTTCTTTTCCTTAGTTAGACTCGCTCTCATACATACTCTCAGTCGCTCCAGCAGCTGTAGTTTTTTTGGCCGCCTCCTTCTCCTCCTCCAGCTCCTTTTCTTTCGCGTTGCGCGAACACGAGGACGAAGACGGGAGAGGGAGAGAGAGAGAGAGAGAGAGAGAGCAATGCAATTTTCAAGTCGCTCCCGACTACAACTAAACTGATTTCATGCCTTGCCTCCGGCTTCGCTCTTCTCTCTCTAGCACTACTTTTCCTCCGTGATGCTCTCCATCGAAACTCGCTCGGCTCGCGCACGCACGTGTCTTCCGAACACTGACGAAGGAGGGAGAGGCAGAGGGAGTGGGTGAAGAGGAGTATAAGTTAGTCAGCTAGAGAAGAAGCCCATAAGGCTGTTGCAGCTCAGTCGGAAGGCCGCGGGCACTCGATGTGATATTTGTTTGTCGAAGAAGCCATGTATCACTTGCGCAGATCACGCTTCAGTCGCTGCTCCAGTAAATTGCTGGGCGAGGACACGGGATTACGGTCATCGAGACGGCTATAAAGGAACCGCGTGCAATGCGATTTTTAGTTTTGTTTAAATGGGAGATTACGCGGGCGCAAAGTTGTGCAGTGTCTCGTTATCGAAGTGCGAAATTACGTCAACTGCACTGTGCACAGTTTCTATATAGTCGGTATTTCGAGCGCGATTATTGTGTGCCTGTTTATTATGCCAACTTGCAGGAGGGCGGTGTTTTTTCGAAACTCGCGCCTACCGTCCACGTATCCGGAAAGTTTGGAATTAAAGTAGACTGAGCACATACTCTTCACGGTATAACCCTGCAGCAGCAGCTTGTAATTCTTTGATTGCAGACTTTCTTTTATGGATAATGTTTTTGGATAAAGTTTCATTATATTTGCTTCCAAAGATAAAGTTTGATGGTCCCGTTAAATTTACTTTTCTACCTCGATCCTTTTCAAAGTATAATTGATTTTGTATTCGTTACTCTGTCGCATTCAAAGAGCGCGTATCGCGATGATTATAGTAATTTATAAGAACTTAAAATTTTTGCATAATTTACAGGCAACTAAGTGCACTAAAATATTCAACGAAACGACTTTCAGCATAATTTGAAATTTCCTTTGGAAGAACAAAATAGCAAATCAGAGAACAAACGTAGAAAATTTGCCACTAGTCGATAAAAATAATTAAAAAACAATGCTTAATCAAATAAATTTTCCAAAATCTAAATCGATATCAGCTTCCCTTATCTCGTGTCGCAACCCCCATCTAAAGCATCTAATCGACTCTTGGCACCTCCGTCTGCCAGACTAGCCAGACTAAAGAGCGTCGCGCTCTGTGATTCTCATCTTCCGGGCCCCGTCCAAGGAGGATTGAATCGACGGTCACTCTCCGCTCTCTCTCTCTCTCACTCTCGCGCGCGCATAATTTATAAAGCGATTACAAAGTTGAGAGGACTAAAACTCCTTGAAATTCGACGATCTATGAGGCGCAAAATGAGTATGGAGGAGGAGCGTCTAAAGGTTAAATGGTTTCGAGAGCAGTAGCAGCAGCACTAGCAGCAGCAGAGACAACGCCGAAGGATAATGGCGTCATGGAAAGTTTTAAATTGTGCCACGCGAAAGGTAAGCGAGGGCCGATTAGTGGATTATAAACATGCCGATGGCAAAGTTTCTCGATGAGTTCGTTCTTGAGGATTTGGGCTCGAGGATCGAGTGCAGCTTCCGATCGGTGCACTGCATCCTTCTGTTTTTTTTTCGCTCTCGCCTGCGCGAGCGGAACATTCTGCTGCAGATTTCAGTTTTATCGCGTGGTTGCGCGTCCACGAAGTACGAATGCGGCGGATTTATACTTTCAGCGTGCGTCAGGTTTTTATGGCTATATATGCAGTGCACCGATGAAATATATATATATATATATATATATTTGCAGGTCACCTTACAGCCACAGCTTCTCGTAGTTCACTTTACGTGTGCAGGGCCATAAGGAAGAGTTCGATCTGCGAAGAATTTCAAATATTTTGCGATACTCGCGATGCTGTCAACTCTTTGTATCTTCTGTTGGACGGAAAAGTTCAATAATTAGATAAGTTTGATAATTTTTTAAAAATGCGCAAAAGTTTGCAGCGCGAATGGGGTGGTTGGGGTTGAGGGAGAGAAGTGGGGCGAATTATCGGTGGAATTCGAGGGCGGTTAAGCCGTGTATAGGCCGCGGAAAATTCCGAGCGTAGCAGCTCCTCCTTTCTTCTTTTTTTTTCTCGATCGAATTTGTCCATCCTTACATATTTCTCATGGTTTGAAAAATATCTGTAAGGAACAAAAATATTTCGTGGCTGGATAATTGTGTAAAAATTTATTAATATAATCTCGCGTCGACCTCAAACGATGTTGCAATAAGCACTCAATTTTCTGTATCGAGTATCCCCGGGAAGAAACTGTAAGATATTTCGGATTTTAACAATTTTTTATTTCATATATATAGGTACACACATTTAAAAGGCCTGCGGATTGAAATAAGCCGCGGCGGTACACGGCAAACGAATAAAGTTCAATGCAAACATTCATGAATCCTCGAATTTAAGCGGAGGACATAAAAAAAGTCTGTGCGCGGACGGCTCTCCCTACCTCAACGCATGCACATAATTAGCCCGGCTAAAATAATTATCGCCGCTGCCCCAGCCTCGCAAGAACCGGATTAAAAGAGGCAGAGAGAGAGAGAGGGGGGGGGGGAAGAGACGAGGAAGAAAATAAAGGAAAAAAATCCGAGAGATCTTCATACAAGTAAAGCCAAGAAAAATCCCGAGCATTTTATCCTTCCACTAAGATCAGAGATCCCCTTCTCTCTCTCTCTCTCTCTGTCTCTGTGGCACTCTCAAAAGTAGCTCTGCCACTGTAATCATTTCCCCGGCGCCAGTGTGCAGCAGTAGCAGCAGCAGCAGCAGCCGATGTAATCTCCGTAACGGAGAGCTCTCATTTCGTCCCGGGCGAGTTTCGTCGCTCGGCGCTCCGGCGCGAGAAAGACGAGTCGTAGTCCTGGAGACTATGCTGCGGGCGAATCGAGGGGGAGACAGTAGGGCCGGAGCCGCCGAAGCTGCCGAGAGCCGAGCCGAGAGGGAGAGAGAGAGAGAGAGAGAGAGAGAGAGAGATAGAGCCGAGGTATATAGCCTTTTTCTTTTCAATCGAGCGCCAAAGAGACGAAACGTACGGACACTACGTGCGTGCGCAAACCAAAAGCTTCTCGCGCGTCCGCCCCTTCCATAAGCCCCGTGGCCGCCACTATAATATAGCCTCGACTTCGAACTCCTGCCTCCTTTAATCGGCCTTAATTCCTTGTTTATAAGGGGGGCGTGCCGCGCATTTGCCGTCGCTCTTCTTTACGATTATGGCGCCCACGGTCCGCGTCCGATTTCCCCCGAATACAATTTGATAATAATTGAAAAGCTCGTTATTTAGGGAGCTGCACCCTCTCTCCGCTATAGTTACAGGCCGCGTGCAGATTGTTTTCGCTGCTGGCGAAATTAAGGAATACAGGCGTTGAAATAGCTTTGGCTCGATGAAAATTGCTCCCTTTTGGCGGAGGATGTGGGTTTGGGGCTACGAATGAGGAGAGTTTCACGATACTGCCAGCCTCGGCAAGTGCCTTAATATTCATTGGATCGATGAATTGAATTCTTAATCGAGATCGATAGCCACGCGTACCTGCAAATATTGAATCGCTCATCATATTTAAACAATTCGAATCAGCTATAGTGGATGAGTTTCGTCTAATTCCCAATTCACCGGGACCACGTGTACAAAGCGTTGACGCGGCGGATGTTATATCGCCGTTACATGTTGTTTTTACGATAGCTCGAATGGGTGTACCGCATACGTGCAAGAAAGCGTCGCCAGCGTCACACATAATACTTTTATTCATGTTCAATGCATATGGGGGGCGATTGCCGTTGTTACGTTATACGTATATAACAGCAGTAGAGCAGCAAAAAGAGCGTGTCGCCTGTAATATGTGCGTCGATTATTGTGAGAATTCGAGTGCGCATTCACTCGGCACATAAACAAAGACCCAGAGAAAAAAGAGCGAGAGGAAAGAAAGAAGCTGACTCGCAAGGTCCAAGCAGTCGCAATAATGGCCAGATGTAAAAATCGATCGGTCCTCTCGAGGAGTAGAGCGGGCGCGAACAGCGAGTGCGGCGCGAGAAAAAAAAGGCTTCAGGGCAGGGCAGAGGGGAGAGAGAGAGCTGCGCGCAGTACTAGGGACCATTGTCTCGGCTCATCGAGCACCCGAGTGCCTCTGTCGCCTGTACTCGCCTCTGCAGCTGCGTCTCTCTCTCTCTCTCTCTCTCTCTGTGTGTGTTTGCGCGTGTGTGTATGCGTGTGCGGAATCGTAGAGTGGCTACTTGGCACGAGTCGAAAATGCACTTGCCTATATACAGTGTGCGAGGGCTCTTTTAACGCGGATCGCTCGTTGTACATGCGGGAGCGCGGTGCGCGATGACAGTTTTCCAACGGCGCTATACCTACTATATACACGTACGTGTGTAGAAAAGAGAGAGAAAGAGAGAGAGAATCGCTCCCGGGGCGTTGACGGAGAATTTTAAACCGGCTACCAACTGCTCCGCTCTCCCTTTTTCTCTTTCTCTCTGTGTGCATTACAAGCAATTCAGTTCTCGTTCCTCGCTCCTCCTTCTCCTCCTTCTCTCTCCGCCGTTTCTCACTCCCTCTTCTGGCGGCACGAGTTTTGCTCGCTCTTTTCTCTCCTGCGTGCAGCAGCAGTAGAAGCAGCAGCCTCTTTGCACGCCGGCTCCCTTTATTGCTTTCTTTGCGGCCCGAGCTCACCGAGCTCTCGCTTATCTCAGCTATACACCTACCCTAACGCGCACCCCTTCACCCTTTTTTCGTGTGTATATATTTGATCTCGGAGCTGGAGACACGGTGTATACCGATGCTTATTAAGGACCGCCCGCGCACGACAACTAGACATTTTATTCTTCTTTCTCTTTCGTATATACTCGTGCGCTAGACTGTTGCTGCTTCGCATGTTTTTCATATGTTTTATGTTTGCTCTCTGAGGAGAGGCGGCAGATTTCGCGGTAAGAGATCCCCTGGAATAATTGTTCTCAGAGCAAATAATATACGAGGCTTTTGGGGGGGATGTTGAGGAATAATTACGTCGTATATGCTGCCGTGTAAAACGATAAAGCACAACTCGAACAAAGCTGCAGGACATTTTGCGCTCAACGCTAACCCAAATTCTCCTCGTTTTCTAAATTTTTGCCCGAGTACAAACGCTTAACCGAACTAGCTCCAACAGCGGAATTGTTAACATTCAAAACGCGCGTTAAAATTCCACCTCCTGCCCGCGGTATACACACGCCGAAAACGAAAGCAAAAAGTATAGACTCGCCATTGTTTCTCGGACTGCAGCCAGCTTTGAAAAAAAAGGCCGCGGTTAAAGCTCTCGATCGCCGCAACACAGCCGTGTATAAGCATATACATGTATAGAGTGCAGGAGTATAGAGGAGAAATTTGAAAGCGCGGCTCTATCGGTTGCCGATCTTAATGACTTATAGCCCTGCGGAGTTTTGTGCCGGGGGGCTTTCGAGTGTATAGGTAGGCGTGGTATAGTCGGGCGTATCGCGTCGCTCATTAATTGCCGCGACGTCAAGTGTGTGATACGGCGGGGACTGCGGCCGCCGCCAATGCTCGCCAATGACAAGCTCCTGTCCCGCGGATATACTCCGAGCTTTTTGGCCGAAAAGCCAGAGATATCTATCGGTTGATGCTGTCTCTCTCGCTTTTATCGAGTGCACGCGAGAGCTGACGAATTAGTCCGTGCGGTCGTTTTTGTCGGTCGCGGCCGCGACACTCTTGGGCGACTGCGATGCGGTATTTAGCGCCGAGGGGAAAATAGTTGACGTTCTTTTGGGATTTAATTTTTTGATTTATAGCGCAGCTGCACTGATTTCTCTCCCTCACTCTCTCTCTCTCTCTCTCTCTCTCTCTCTCTCTCTCTCTCTCGCTGCCTGCGTCCATGCCTCTACCGAATATCGGATGATATATTTTTATTTTCCTATATATGTGTATAATATAAGCTAGTGTAGTGGATCGTCTAAATTACGTCATACGGCTAAATATTATGTAGGAGCTGATTATTTATTGTATATAATAATTAATACGATCGGACGTTAGCGTTAGTTGGCTCAACTCTCTTAGAATTATATTTGAGCTGGTAGAAATGCCGTTGAAAGTATTATAACAATATTGAATATATTATTGCAAGATGTGTCCGGTTCATTATGCAATAAAATGCATCCTTTGCAGCTTCATTATTTAAATGATATCGGAAATGACGGCCAATGGCACTTTAAACTAAAGTAGAAAGTGAAAATTTTCAAGCATGTATATGCTACTACAGTTAATATTGATCGATTCAATATGTATCATAATATCGTTATTCATTTATCTCGTGCGCTGATGGTAATTTCATAATCGACAGTGATGCGCAATATCGATGCGAATTACGAGCATAAAGCGAATACGAGTATAAATCCGCGAATGTATACTTAATAAATTGAACCAGGCGTGGCTTGACGAACTAAAAATTAATCGGCGAATTACACTCGGCCAGCTTCCCACGGTCAAAATAAATCGGACGATAAATCACGATTAATCGGCCGATTGGCCACTTAGTCCCGCTCCCTACCCTTAAAACAATACAGCCTCGTACAGCAAGTCGCATAAACTGACTGCACCATGCATATATATAACGCTCGAAAAACAATCAATAAAAATTTGGATCCTGGTACGAGCGTAACGGAAAAAGCATCATATAGCCGGGTAAGGGATATAGATCCATCGATCTATCCATTTACATCTATACCATCCCACTGGACGCGAACGCAGAGAAACCTCTCGGTCTCTTGCAGACGAAACGGGCGTCCCGATATCTTGCTTCGCTAAATATGCATCTCGAGTCACGCGCCTATATACGCGGATTATCCCCCTTCCCGCGAGCTCTAAACCGCGGCCGCGCGCGTATTTCCCCGTCGAAACAAAAGCTCCGGCATGCGTGTATGCCGCGCCGAATAGAAAAAACTGCGACTGACACCTTGGCCAACAAAAATACACAAAACAGCCGCAGCGGCAGCAGAAGCAGCAGAAACGAGGATCGATCGAAATTTGGGATTTAGCGGTTGGGCGCGTGCTTCTATATATAAATATATATATATATATATAGGGAAAAAGCTGGGGCACCTCGACTCCCTCTCTCTCCCTTGGCCATTTTTGCGGAGCGCGGCGACGATAAATTTGACGCTGGCGGTGGTGTGCATTTTGCGCGAAACCTATCGCAATAAATACACACACACACACACAGAGGGAGGGAGGGGGAGAGGAACAGTGTGCACATCCGGCGAGCGAGTTGCCATCGGCTGGAGCCGCCGCCTGTTATGCTCTAATGCAGTGCATATGGAACAATTTATAACGCATTCACCCCTGCAGCACGCACACACGCCGGATAAACGAGGTGGCTAAAGCTTTTCCGGATAAACTTTCCTGAAAAGTGCGGCCAGAGCGCGTAGCCGCTTTTTCCCTGCAAGCCCACGATCCAGCTGAGCGTTTATCGCCCGATAAACGCAAGCGAGAACCGAGTCAGCCCCGGACGCGTTTTACTCTCTGCTGCTGCTGCGTCTATCGCGTGTGGCCTGCGCATTCTCTGTGTTTGCTGTCCGTGTCTCTCTCTCTCACTGTGTGCAACTCGATTTTTTTTACTCGCTCCGGAATGTCGCGATTGCGCCGAATGTTGTTTTCTAGTTTTTCCTGGTCTTAGTTGATGTTTTCTCTCGCTGTGCTGGGGAAAAAAGGGGAAACGAGTGGGTGAGAACACGTTGAACGAAAGGCTTTTGCGCTTACTTTTAGCTCGATATAATATGTTGTTGCGATATCAATGTTTTTAATTAATATACTGAAATATTATCAGATATGAGATAATGTTGTACTTATTCAGCTTACTACCAATAACTGTTCCAATAATACGTACGGTATACAAACTGGAAAATTTGAAAAAATGATAAAATGTTTGTTTTTATTATAGGTACATGAAATTCAGAATAAATTTTGTTTTTAAAGCTTATGTACACACTTTTTTTCCACGGAATGCAAATATCAGTTTAAACTAATATCCTGCGCAAAATAAATATCTGTAATTAATTCAAATTGCTTTGAATATACGCGCGGAACAGTAAAAAAATAACGCTCTTGTTTTAATATTTATCTTTTCCTCGCGCTAAAATCCTACATTCCGAACGGTTAAACATCTCTCATACTGTATATATACGGAGGAATCCCGACTTGTCAACGAAATTTGAGTTTGAAAAACACAGTATCGGATAATTCAATAACGATTCAAATCTCGCCAAGCAAGCCTGAAAAAGCTTCGAAAGTTTCAACTGCGTCATAAAAGAAAATCCGTCGTCGGCTGCGCAGCCATGAATTATTCAATCGAACCGAATGAGCGGTAAAACGCGGTAAAACTGCACCGTTGCTTCCACTCCGGGTAGTTCAGTCTAGCAAGGGTTAAATCTGGTCCGCGTGCAGAGCGCGAATCGCGATAATAAACAAGCGCAGACGAAGTGCGCAATTACAGTGGCCGAAGCTCGGAACAATTCGTAAACGGTCATTAAGACCTCGGCTTAATTCAAACAATAGCCAAAGCTATACTCCCACTGCACAGTCGGTGGGATTTTATTCAGCTATATAGTATACAAATACGAGAGAGAGACTGAGAGAGAGATTGAGAGATACAGAACGAGGAGCAAGTAATTCGCAAAAAGGGAGAATAATGGATCAGCTGGTGTAGTGCGCGAGCTCGCGAAGCTTTGCGAAAGTGCCGATGCCAATGCCGCTAATGCAGTGCATCGGCGCTCGCTGCCAGATAGTTCCTGGATTTTCAAATGCCGCCGCTGCTGTCGTTGCGCTAGCGTTGCCGCCTCCTCGTCGTTATCGCAGATTGGCATCCGTGCCGGGAGCATCCGAAGGAGCATCCGAGTGGTTTTGTCGAGGCACGAGCCCATAGCGATTTATGGCATTCTTACGACTCGCCGCCGCTTCGCGCTTGCAAAGGAAATGACGAGTGCTGCAGCCGAGATCTGATAGGCGAGAGCCGATCGTTATTTCCCTCTTGTAGGCGGATTTGCAAGCCTCGAGCGAGCTGCCTGCTTCTTAAGACGAGCAAAGAGCTGTGCTGTTAAAGGATTTGCTGCGGATGAATCGAGCGTCGCGATCCCCGCGCTTTCCAAGCTGCTTATGAAGCTGTGCACTCGCCGATATATTGATCACCCGCCAAATCGTGTATCGGGACGAGTTACGATGCCTTTCTTCATAGTTAGATTTACAAAAATTCTGATAATTCTTTATCCATGAGCAATTTTGTACATTTTCGTTTCTGGCCATTCCCGCAAGTATCGCGCATTAACAATAAAGTAGCTGGAAAAACTAAAATTATTTTATTTTCATCCGGCGAGAAGAAGAACCCCCCCCCATTTCATAATGTCGGAGAACGACAAAACTAGCGACTCTCGTTGTAAAAGGCCGCGGATAAACATCGCGAGATGGAAATTGTTATAAGAGGGATAAGTGTTTGTAGGTGCGTTTTATTTTACGCCCCGTGAGCCACGGCCGAGGCTGCGCCGTGGGGGAGGATAATCTGCTGTATTCCGTAAATTGAGAAATAAAATTTGAAGAGCCCCGCGCGCGCTAAAGGCAAAATAAGAAAACGCGGTCCTGGCGTCGGACCGAGCGCGTTCGAATTTCATCGGAAAAATAAGAGCGATCGGTGGTGGTGGCGATGTAGGAATCGATTTGCAGTTCATTTTTGTTGTGCGCCGATATAGCCGAAGTCATTGCTACTGCAGCCATTCTAAATCGCTTGTAAAACGGCTATTGTACGAGGAGGGACATCTGGTGGTCTATCGCTATATGCGCCCCGGATCCTGTCACCCTTTTTTGTAATAAAACCCAGCCGCGGAATGAGCTCAAGGAGTCAGAAAAAGAGATCACCCGCGACATTATACATATATATGTATATAGTTTTTTTCTGAGGAGCTGCGCGAGAGATGAAATGGTGCGGCCCATTGTCACGATGAAATTGCCATCTGCATTATTCATCGTGCACAGATGAATTCTATTGCTTTCTCGCTATTACGTATCTACGCTATTCTCTCTCCCGTGGTTACGGCATCTCCTTTTTATATATAATAATAATTATCCGCGATAAGCGCGATTTCAACTGTTTATGTATCGGCGCATTCGGATAAAACTTTGCTGTTATCACAGCCCGCGGTAGGAAACAATTTTTTGTTGTCGCCTAATTTACAGGCTAAAAATAGTCTAAGCCAGCGTGGCAGCTCTTACAAAAATTAAATATACTCCCCTATATAGCAGCCGAAGCTCCGAAGCGGCGTCGGGCCGCACCGAAAGCTTTTATACCGCATTATCCCCGGCTAACGCGTTTCTAAAAAAAAAAAAAAAACCGAATAACGAGCTCCCCGCACTAGTCGAAAATCCAAGAAGTCGAACGTCGAAGACGCGGCGATTACTCGAGTTGCCTGCATTTCCCCCCATAATAAGCTATACATACCCAGCTAATAGTATGGCTGCAGTAATAAAGTTTTTGCCGGGGCGATTACTTATTCAGAGGAGAAGGGGGGTGCTCGGTTATATAGAAGATGCGCGGAGTTACGGGCAGCTGAGTTAGAGGCACATCAACAGGTCGCCAAGTTCCGAATGGGCCGCTTAAGCATTCATTGGCAATCATCCAGAGGCGGAACCAAGAAGTAGTGAGTCGTGGGTATAGTCGGTGAAGAAGTGGAATAAGAAGCAGAGAGAGAGAGGGAGCAAGTTTGCTTCCCGGAGCCCTATATAGCCGCTAAAAAGCCTTATTATTTTGCAAAGCCTAGTGAAGTACGAAAAATAGCTCTCGATGCAAGCGCTGCTCGAAACTGCAGGGCCGATCCGTCGAGTATGCAAATCCATGGGCCGCGCGCCGCTCCTGCAGCCAGCCACGCGCACCGTAAAATGAATATGGAAATTAGCGACTTTTCCTTCTCTTGGACACCCAGCTCGCGCGCACCTCCTTTTCCTCGACCATTCGCTAAGTTGCATTGATACTGCACCAGGAACACGTGTGTGTCCGCGCTCTGAGTATAAGCGTGTGCAGATTGGTATGGGAGATGGTGCTTTACACTTCTTAATTACGATATACTATTCCGCGAGCGGACCGCTCTAAATTCTACCGCGAGCCCTACACCTATACGACGTTGGAATGAATAAATTTTCGGGCGCGCGGGAGAGCTTTAAAAAAGATTGGTCGCTTCCGCGCGAGCGAGGCCGAGTGGAGATTTTTTTGCAGGTGGCGATTGGTTGCCGATTGGTCGGCGAACGGCCAAATTACCAGCACTGACACGTGTGTTCTCGCGGTGTATACTTTACGGCCTACTATCGCTATGGCATCTCGACAGCTAATTGGCGGCTGCTCAACAGTCACACTTTTTTTCGATGGGCATTAGCGACTATTATCGCTGTACTCCTGCGATGGAATAGTTTGTTTGCCGCCTCTAGCGGAAGAACATGTATGCGGCTTCGAGTAATGCACCTGATAATGTGCATTGAATTCGATTGAAATGTTTGCAATGTAAATATACATTATCATTAATTACAAATCAGTTTGTATCTGTAAGAAGGATATTGTAATTGTTGTGTTGAACTGATCCATAACTACTTTCATTACACAACTCTTTCCTTTCTACTGAAACATATATAGAAGCATATATATTCCGTACAAGCTATATATTATGATGAAAAATCAATAGCTCTTAATTTTTCGTAAATATATGTCCGATACAAGTGATAAAAATTTCTTTTCTTGCACTAGTTGTACGATAAATTCAATTTGACGTTTAGAATAAAATATGAGATCCTTAAGAGTCATCCACAACGTTGCAATCAACGTAAGCTGAATACAGAGTCCTCAAAAATATCGGGTCAAATGTTGAAACAGTCGCAGCACTCGAAAGATCGTCCCGAGCTCTGGGCCGCGGGTCATTAATCGCGTCGAATATTTCCATCTCGAATTTGGTCAGACGTCGTTAATCAGAGCGTTATGCCGTATCAATGGTCGATCGGCACGCGCGTTTACTTTCCCTCCCCTCTTCCTCTTTGTCTCTCTATCTCTCTGTCTCTCTCTGTCTGCAGCGCAGTGTATATGATGGTAGCGCGGGCGAACGGACAGGAACAGTAGAGAGAGGGCGAATCTCGAGAGCGTCCGTCCGTCCGCTAAACGTTCCATTTACACGAAACAATTATCCCACCTCTGCTCCGACGTCGATCCGCTCTTCCGGAAATCCCTCGAGGCAATGCTCTCTATATACACTGCGCACACACACACAGAGCCACAATCGTGGCAGCGGCGGTTATATATATATGTATACATGTATATAGAGAAAGAGGGAGAGAGAGAGAGAGAGAGAGAGAGAGAGAGAGCGAAGTGCAGGAGGTTACCGACGCGTCGCCGATAGGCTCGTAAACTTGCCGGCCGGCAAAGTGAATGCGCCCGCTGCTGTTGCCGTTGTTGTCCATATAGCTGCGAAATTGGCTGCACGCGCGCACCTGAAAGACTCGATATACGTGTGCACTGTGCCCAAGATTTACCGGCCGATTTTCTTCCACTTCCTTTTGGCCTTTTGATTCTCGTTGGTTGCTTCGCTACGCTGAGTTGTTGTTGTTGCTCGCCTGCAGCCTGGTTCTTTTTTTTGTTGCTCTGAAGCTTTATTTCGCGCGCCGAACGCGTCGATGGTAACGACACACGCCTAAGTGCGCTGTTTCGCGCGAGCTGTGAATTTTATGCGCTTACGAAATGCACTTGTACTCGAAACGTCGAATGTCGTGCGATTCACCGGTTCCGTCGCCAACTGTACCTTGTTTTTAGGATGATCGCGAGCGATTATTGGAATCTTTAACGAAAGCCTTTTGTCGATGTGATTTTTCTAATTTCCCATGATTTCAATGTCCGTGAATTTGGATGTAATGAAATAAAACAAAGTGCTTTGGTTAAAAGGCACGAGCGCTCTTTTATACATGTTATGCAGAAAAAAAAGCATAATTTTTCAAACTTTCGCTTAAAACTAATTAATTTTTTTTAAAAATTAAGGAGATGTTGAATAAAAGCTAAAGCAATTAAAATTAAATCTTGTCATGTATTAAAATTGATGTATCAAAGAGAAAATTGTATTTTTGGCGTTAAACCGTTTTTTATAGAATCAAGAATATCTCTTTATTCTTGCGAAGCAAAGAATGGAATTTTTGGTACTATACGCTTTTATTCTATCTTTTTTTTTTAAGTTAAGCTTTATCAGTTGTTACGTTAAACGTGGGTGAAAGCATTTTCTCATTGTTGCAGGAATGTCTTGAAATACTTTTCTAGATTAAATTCTCTCGTTGAGTGAGAGATTTTTCGGTTGAAGCGATTCCACCCTCGCTCCAACGCGTATATTTAATTTTCGAATACAAATTATAATTGCGAAAAAATTTAATTAAACATTGTAAAACTAATGTAATAATTCTTAATTAAATTGATTCTCTACTGATAATACTAAGTAATATAAAATTGCCAAATAAAGGTGATCCAATCGACAATATGATAAATGATTTATTGGCACAATTGTCACGCTTATGTACAATGTATATAAATATATTTAGATAATTATTTTGCAAGGAATTATGAAACCAAATATAAGATTAGTTAAATAATGAAACAAAATAAAATGTATTTTTAATTATTCAAACTGCAGACTCTAGCGTAAAAAGCGGTTAATAAGTCGCCGTATTAAGTCGAATATCAAAATTAATTTTAACCATTTAACCATTTATTTATTCCAGAGTTACATATAACATTTGCAATCGATACAGAGTAGATGTTATTACATAATAATACTCACTGTACTCCGCAAAACCCCGCAGAGGAAATTACTATACCCTGTTTGCAGGTCCGCATAACTTAATCTAGTTCTAAATCTAAATGCTATTTAGTTTTGCTGTAATCTCTACAGCAATTGCTCCAGCCATACAATACAAATCATTCTTAGGGATAGCGCGTATCCATGTCGAACTTCCAGACATCTCTCATACTATTCCTCACCCATCCTTCACCCTTTCATTCATTCTTTGGTTGGGTTATAAGAATCATTCGTCTCTTCGCCCGAAATCTAATTAACCTATGATATATTTATTTGATCATTTAACAATAATATATAATCTAATAATAATATAGGAATACAATAACAGGTTAGTTAATTATCGACTATTGATAAAAAATGGGTAATGCTCGCCATCAAAACGATCCCTTTCATGTAGAATTCGCATTACTGGCGGCTAAAGTGCGGCACCTGCACTCACCAGCTTCCAATCTCCCACTTCTCATCGAACATACTATACCGCTCGCAACTATTTCATCATTAGTTGAGAAATATGCGCGCACGCGGCTCTAGTTATACCAACTCTCATCTCCTCTGCTCCGATACTCGATCGCTCTAGCCCCTAACCTCTCTCTCGCTTGCAGAATTACGTTCAATAAAATGAGCTGGCACGGGGTTTATAAAAATACCCCGTTCTCATACAAGCGCTTCGATAACGCGAAAATTGCCCAAGGCAGTGCAACAAACAAACAAAAAATGAAGGAACACGGTCGAGGGGAAAAAAAAGTCGAGGGAATCTTCTTCCCCAGCCTGCGGGAATCGATCAACCAGCAGCAGCAGCAGCAGCAGCAGCAGCAGCAACGCGCGATTAATCCCGCGTCAGTTGACTCCCTCTCTCCTTCTCTCTCTCTCTTTCGCCACTGATTTCTTGTTGCGGTATTATACCGTACGGAGGCATATACGCGAAAAGGCGCGTGCACGTGTGCAAGTGTGTACGCGTCTCTCGATTCCCCCCGAAAGTCGGAATTCTCGCGTTTACACAGTCCAAAAAGGATCATATAGGTACCTGTTGCAAGTTTATCGACAGTGTGCAGCTGGTGCACGGCGTCGACGGAGCAGCGGTTCGCAAATTTGCCAAAGGATCTTCGGGGAAAAGGTCGGGCGGGCCATCTATACACATATAGAGCTGCCACCGTTCTCTTTGGCTTTTGCCGCCCCGCGGGAGAATACCTATAACCCCGCACCTACCTATATATACCGGCGAACGAAAGGCTTATACGGTTCGCTTCGCCCGCGGGATATTAATTGTCGAAGCTCGTCCATCACGCGAATCAATTTCCAACTCCCGATTGGAAAAATGTGTGTGTGTGTGTGTGTGTGTGTGTGTGTGTGTGTGTGTGTAGTTGTGTTTTTGGGGCTGTTGTAATTCATGGCTTGAGGTAGATAAGGGTTGGAATTTAGGTGGTTAGGAGCTCTCGAGCTTCGGAGAAAATTACAGTGCCCGGGAAAAATGAATTATACAACTTTATATAGGTAGCTTATATCGAGGTATTGGGAAAAAGGTATAACGCGACTTTAGTTTCTGCTTGCAAAACCGAATCGGAAAATAATTAATAATTAAATAGTTTTTCTGCGGTATCGATGGATTTTGGAAAACTTATATTCAAGTTTTAATAATTATCGTGAATTCTATAATTGGCGCAGCTATTTTGTTTACCAGCTGGCTTTTATAAGCAGTTTAATAATGCCAGTAGATTGTTGCAATGTTATATTTGATGAATCTGGAAAGTTATATAATATGTTAATATTTTGCTCATTTCCCATCGTACCAACGCGCCATCGAAGACTATAAATATAGCAAAAAAAACGAGTTCACGTTTAAAGCCATGTTTAGTTATAAATTTGCTGAATGTCTTCTGAAGGAGGAAGTTCAACTAGTTACATAAATCAAAAAGAAAATTCTTTATTGGATAACCAGTGCTTATTTCATCGAGTTTCTAACTTTTAAATCGGATGATAATAATTAAGAGTTTATTAGGAAATTATCTAGTTCCTGTCCCAAAAGGGTAATGGAATACTCGCCTGTTGTATAATTGCTAATTTTAAATGCAAAGTGATAAAAACCTCGAATCTGTTATATAATTTATCTGTTAATTATATTAATATTGATTAGACTGTAAGACCAATAGAAAAATCTTTGTCAGTTTATAATTTATCTGTTGACATAAAAATGTTAATTTTACCGTTATAAACTAGAGATTTGATATTGTTAATTTATAATCAAAATACTGCAGCACTCGTTTGATTTGTGGAAAAAAAAGAAAGACTTTTAAAGCTTCTTAATCGCGGAGAAAAAGTTATTATAAATACAAGGTACGATCTACTTAAACTCGAAGTGAAAAATGTCATAATCTTCCTCTTGCATATATTCCAGCGGTGGGGATTAGCTTTTGATAATAAATACCATTCAACTAGTTAGAGTTAGAGCAGTTTTTTTTAAAGCGCTAAGATGATATGCGCTTTACTCTTTATTGTCCTATATGGCGGAGCTTCTGTTTACCTTGATGAAAGTAAAAAGTTAATCCTTGTAACGGATAATCCCTCAATGTATACGAGGCATGAAAGTATCTAACTTTTAGTTGGTTTCAGTTTTTTTCCTTTCTTCGTTAATTAAAACTACTTTTACAATGCTCGTGTTACCCTTCCTGGCTACAATTTTTATCGTCCCTATTGTTTTAATTATTAATTATTCACGTTCCAATTTAAAGATATATGTTCGACGTTGTATTGGGTACACCGAATTAATTGATGGTTACAGAAAGCGTTGTGAAAACTGATATCGATACTTCTTTCGCAACTTTTAGTAAAAATTGTTTACTAACTTTTTTTTTAAAAGAATGCTTTGAAAGATGAGAATAATGAAAATATTCCCATTTGTTCATCAGTTCTCATACGGAAAAATTAATTATATCAATGCATGACTATATTTATTTATGGAATTTTGGTATTCTAATGATAAATTTTTCATTATAAATAAATACAATTCAGATTAAATATATTCAAATCAATTTTAGAAATTTAAAAATCTTGAATACAGTTATCGATATACTATTTCAAAATATGTTGATTTCAAGCCAGATTTGTTGCATCTATCTATATAAAAATGTATAATTATTTACTAGGTGTAAGTGTATACAAAGAGAATAAAATTATCCTTTTACTGATTATTTCCGTTTTTTGTAATTTCATTATGCGCGTACAAAATATCGATGAAATTTCTTTGAACTGATTTTGGAAAATGTTAACCAATTACAAAAATATTTTTATTAAATAAACTTTGAAAATTATTTGAATCACATTCTACAAAGCTATGAAATACATTGAGAAATACATAATTGCAATGTACGTAATTTTTACATAAAATATAAAATACCAAGGCAGCAGCGTGAAATTCTTGATGAATTTTATTTGATATGCTCCATAATTTTTGGTTTATCCCAGGGCTAAATACAGACTATCTATATTAATTGAGTTAATATATATATTAATTGAGTTAAATAAAAGCCCAAATGAATATAATTTTACAGCTTTCATTTCCAACTAATCCAAATAAGAATTAAGACTATATAAAGAGCAAAAGGGATAATGAAATAATTGGGCCGAGTCGAGCATTTAGTTTTAAAATTTTAAAAGTTACTTCGCTATTTCCACTTTTATAATATTTTTCCGATTTATCGGAGGTGAAAATTTTATGAAAATACGCGTACACAGTTTTTCGTCCGTAACTTAGAGAGTAAATCTCACCTAAACGATCATCCCTTTTGATACTTAAATATAGCCTCGCCATATGCTGCAACGGTAACACTTGACTTTTAGTAGTACTAATATTGTCGCTGCAACAATGCCTTAATCGTTAGAAAAAATATATAACTATGTATAATAAATAGTTTCCGTATGTTTGTTTATCAAAAACTATCTCACGTAGATATTTCGCGGTGAAAACTTTATAACGAATGAAACTGAAACTTCGGCGCGGAACTATTCTCCAAGTCGTAAACTTATAATTGAATTTGTATTGAACATTGCAAAAATAATAGCTGTAAAAGCATATCGCTAATATTTTTTAAACTTCGATTTTTCTCGTTGAATCATAATCCAGCTTAACGAAGAAGTAAACTATCGTATATCGTTGAAAACCAGCGAAAATCAATCCCAACACAAATGAGACAATCAAATACACAAGCTTCGAGTAGAATTTCCTCGCAGCAGCAGTCCGCGGTCTCGTT
This sequence comes from Megastigmus stigmatizans, assembly GCA_900490015.1. NCBI lineage: Eukaryota > Metazoa > Arthropoda > Insecta > Hymenoptera > Megastigmidae > Megastigmus > Megastigmus stigmatizans. The sequence goes on from UELV01138398.1 coordinate 33,855, forward strand.
CATCAAATCCGTCCTCAAAAAAGGGAATTAAGGAGAGTCTTGTTTAGCAAGCGGCACACGGGCGCAGCCGAGCGTACAGCTCGGGGAGCCATAGTAGGCAGGATCGAGACTGCCAACCCCTACTCGACTGGTGCGTCGGGAGCTGGCGTACAAGAAGAATAATGCCCGGCGATAAATATAAGGAGCGGACTGCCGAGCTGGCGGGGGGAGTCCGCCTAACGAAATGAGCGTTAAAACGGGTTAAAACTGGCCCCTCACGGCACATACGAGCCACGAGGAGAGTACCGCTACCGCGGCGGCGAAAAATCGTCTTTCCCGCAGAACGAAAGAGAGAAATGAACGCGCGTATATATGTGCGGGTGCGTATATAGCCAAAGTCTGAGTTGGCGGGCCGCCTCTTATCGCTTCGCGCGCCTGCTTCCCCCCGCTGGGAGATTTTATTAATTACATACCTATCGTAGACACAGTCGCGCGAGCACATACTTGGGGACTCTTATTCGCCACTTCATCTCGCCAGTCACAGTTCCAGTGAGATGCTTTTCTTTTTCCAACTCGTAAAAAAAAGTCGAGTGGCTGCAGTACACGACACACACTCGTGCAGTGTGCCAGTCATTTTTTTTTTTCTCTCTTTTCACTCCGATGCGTGTGCGCGCAAGTGTACGTATAGCCAGAGAGAAGAGCGAAAACGCGCGCTTACGAGCAAGTAAGTGTGTATAAAGTGCGGGCGCGCACAGGGCTCAAAGAGTCTCTGCGCGATGACTCGACAGCTTCATCAACAGGTTCTCGAGGCGTTATAACGCGCGTCATCGCTGCAGTGAAGCACCCGAGACGAGTCTCTCTCTCTCTCTCTCTCTCTCTCTCTCCTCTCTGCTCTCCCTTGGCGGTCTTTCTTGACAGAGATTCTCTTTGGAGCTGGCGGCTCTTGTGCTGCAGGGTACATATAAGGAGCGCCTGCGGTAGCGGCGGCGTCGGCTAAAGGATTTTTTTTTACTGCAACTGCGGAGGCAAGTGCCGCGAGACACTCGTTTAACCGCGGACACACGCCGCCCGCGATCGTTAATCTCGAGCACTTGATTTGACGGATGACCGCTGACCGATTAATTATCGAACGAACCTGTGGACTTTTTGCTCGCTGGGGACGATTTTTCGAATTTTCTCGAAAGTTTAGAGGATCGCGCGCGCTTTCGGGATCTTTAATAAATTACAAGTGTCAATTATGTAGGCCACATTTTTTCCCATTCACTTGTATATATAATATACCTTTAAGAAATTAACGAAATTACAGTTTGTTAAAAGTATTCGGAACGATGCCCTATAAGATGTAAAACAGCAACAATTAAACAATATTCATTCGCGAGCTGGATTGAAAAAGCTGGTAGCAAGATATTTCTTATCGGTCGCTTTGCCGCACAAGCGAATAACTCGTCGCGTTATACAGGAAAGGAAATTGCATTCGACAGGTCGCGCTGGGCTCGAGCGCCAGTTTTTATAATCAGCACTGCACTTGTACGCGCCGAAAGCCTGCACATGACTGTCAGCCGGTGAAATCGCGCTCTCATCCACTCTCTCTCTCTCTCTCTCTCAGCACGTATTTTCCACCAATAACAAATAAGAGAAGATAGCAAGAGAAGATCTCGAAAGAATGTACTTACCGGATAAACTGCCACCGCAACAGCAACAGCAACAGCAGCAACAACAACAACAACAACTTGATCCGCGCACTCTGCAGTTCTCTAATATGACCACGCGCAAAACCCTATGTATCTTTCGATCTCCTCCAAAGCAACGATACGTCTTGGCAATATTCTCGAAGAATAGGAATCCGTCGAGGATCGCGTCCTCGATGCGGAAGCGTCCTTTCTCTTCCCCCTTCGCGTGAGGATCGGCAGAAAAGATCTGTCTCTCTCACAGGTCTGTATAAGAGCGCGGTGGCGGCGGAGGCGGCGGCGGCGGCGACGGCGGTGGCGGTTTCACTCTGCGGGGGTGTCGCGCTGCGACTGTAGCATACGAGCTGCACACAATCGCTCTCCTGGCGCGCCGTTCTCTCCGCTCTCTCTGCCGTATATACGTAGGGGTAGAGAGAGAGAGAGACAGAGAGAGAGAGAGGAGCGGCGACGCGCGCCTTCGTGGCTGTACGTATAGATATAGATGTGGGGTGCTGCTTCTGCTCCTGCCGGCGCTCGTGCACGGTTTCGGCGTTGGTTCGCGGCAGCGACCCCCTCTCCCCGCTTTTGCCACCCCACCTCTAGCGAGAGAGCCCCAGCTGCGTTTATCTCGCTCGCGCCACCGGGTCAGACTCGCTCCTGCTCTCTCCCGCCGCGTGTTGTTCGCCCCCACCATCCGCCCGCCAGGATCTCCCACTACTCGCACTCTGCTCGCCGATGTATTCCCTATTCTTTTCTCTCTTTCTCTCTTGCTCTAGCTCTTTCTCTCTCTTTCTCTCTCCCTTCCGCACGCTTATGTCTATAAGTATGTCTGCGCGCGTGGCTCCTTCTTTAGAGCGGACTCCGAAAGAGAGGAGGGGGGGGGGTAGCATCCTTCGGGCGCACTTTTTACATTTATTCTTTTCGATCGACTTTGGGGGAACGATATACTCTTGGCTGAAAGAGAATTTGAGAGAGAGAGACAGAGCAAGAGAGATGGAGAGTGTTTATTAACACTTGAGATGAGTGTGGTATGTGATTCTTTCTTTGTCTTTTTTCATATTCCGACAGATTTTGAGGGATCGAAGCTTTTGTCTTTTTCCACCCCAAGGCCTATGTGAAATCATTCGAAATAATATTCATCTATAATTCAAAATAATAACATTTCAATTTCGACTGTCCCATTATTTTCTTTTTTATAAAGAGAATGGAGTAGTAAGATAGTATTATAGTGTATGTACTTGAACGATAGCTGGCCGAATGTAATTAACACTAAAACAGTTTTAAGAAATTAGTAGCTAAGTACGCGTTTAAGCTTGAGTATTGTCTACCGCGCGGATTGCACGTACGGTCTTTTCTTTGCCGCGTTTCATATGGGGCATATTGATCCCACAGCTGAACAAACTACTATAGAAATTAAGTTTTTTTTTTCCTACAAGTTCGTACAAGGAGAACAAAATCTTAGCTTTAAGACCATAAAACTTATTTAATATTAATAACGTCATGATGAAAATCGATGAAAGAAAAAAAAAACCTGATACTTATTAGAAAGTAAAATTTGTTTGAAAACTTGTATCTCATTTTCTTTAATGGAATGGATCTTGTAATTTGAAAATTTTTGTGCGGCATACTAAAATGTGAATTTTAAGATCAACTTGAAATTTTTTACATGAAAGAAAAGTAATACATGCATTCACTGAAATATCCTGACAAAAGCTCATCTTTTTCTACTTATAAAATCAGACGTTTACCTTTTCTACTTAAACAGTACCTTTATTAATGATTATGTCGTATACTTTATCGAATTGGCATAACATGAACACTTCCATGTACATTGCAGATCACCAAATATTTATTTTGCATTAATTTGAAAACGACATTAACCTTTGTATCGACCGTAAAAAAAATCATCATAAAAATAAATCGATGCGGAAATAGAAATGCTAAAAAGTGATGATTTACCAAAATAAGAAATGGATACAGGTATAAAGAAAGATTCCTTGGATTCCGTCTGGAACGTCTACTCTCTCGCTGATTCTCCCTGGCGCCGATTTTTCTTTCCTCGCTTTATTATATCCTCGGCGCTTTTTTTTTACATTTATTCTTTAAGGCGATCGAGAGAGAAAAAAGGGAGGCGAAGCTATATCTCGCGTCTTCCCCCTTTTGAGCCTGTTCATAGAAGCCTCCTTCCTCTCGGCCTTCTCGTTTTATTTTATTCTTCGCCGATCCTTTTTGTCTCGCGGCCCGCAGCGGAATATCGGTCCTCCCGAGCCAGTTCCAATGACTCTTCTCGCTCGGATAAATGAAGGGGCTCGGTACTCCCTCCCTCCTCTCTCACTCTCTCTCTTTCATTCTCATCATTCGAATTCGATTGTTTTTCTTACTCCTTTATATACCTATCGGCGCACGAGGTAGGCTTCTCTTCGTGACTTTTAAACGTTTCTCCTTTTGTGCGGCTCCCGGCGTTTAAAAAGTCTTCCAAAGGCGAGGTTTCCTCTACCCCCGCCCCCCTCGTGGCTTTGTTTTGCCGTGCGCCTTTGTGCGCGCGTACCGATCGTTTGTTTATTATTACACGAGAGAAAATGACCGACAGCCTGAAGGATGTATATGTGTATACGGGGGGGGGG
>UELV01138399.1:0-15641 GCA_900490015.1 Megastigmus stigmatizans
AAAAAAAGCCTTAAAGAAGATGTTGAAAATTCGGGGTCTTGGTCGTTAATGGGTTAAGATAAATTAAAAATCTAGATTACAATTTTATTTATGTACAAGGTTTTTTAGCTATTACTTGCATGCCGTTATGAATTTTTTCTATAGTAATAATAAAACCAGCATAAAAATCAATATCAATTTTTAATAATAATTATAAATAATCATGCATTAGAATACAAAAATTATTTTATTGAATTATATAGTGTCTGCTCTAGGGCTAAATTTTCCGCTAAGCATACCAACTTTTGTAAATAATTTATAACATAATATAAGAACATACTGTTCAAAGTTAGTAATATTATGTAAATAGTTCATTTATATTATAGCTAGATAATATTCTGCTCAAAACTTATAAATCTTACAGAAAAACCTAAATAAATACAGAATATTTTTTAGAAAAGAAGTTTGACCGGAAATATTGAGTTAGGGGAGTTGAATAGTCTTTGCGGTTGAAAGATAATCACTTTTATCGCGTTAGTCCTGCTCTCTCGGTCATTGGAGGAGGCAACGGAGATTTAAATATGCATTTTCTTATTATAATTTTTTTCTCTATAATAAACAACGTCCAGGTAAGCGCTTTTCAATTATAATTTTACGGTTTTGCGTTATACTGAATTCGAACTTATCCAGTTTCAAAATTTCTCCAATTACTGATACAGGAATTAAACAGGTCAAAAACAATACAAAAAACAAGTTCGTATATAAAGTATACTTTAACTATATATGGTCCATGAAGTTAATAATTTTTCTTTTTTGTAAAAATGTGTTCTTTATTGATAAAGTCTAATATTCATATTAGATCAAAAGTTTGAAAGTAAGCTTAGTTACAGGTCAAAGTGTAAAATATTCGTTTTTTTCTTTCACAAGAGGCTTTAATTTACATATTATAGCTATATCTATATTTCGCTGTATTTATGTAAAATATACCAGAAATACTTTTCGTATATACTCAAAAGATAACTATATAGTTGTTAAATAAGTGAAAAACGTAGATTTCCTCAATATTGGTACAAGTTGAAACCTCTGTACAATAACTATGTGTACTTCTGCGATTTTATTTTTTTTATTTTATTTTCTATAATAATACACTGTATTGCAATAGTGTAATCTAAGGAAAACTTGTTCAACTACAAATTTTTGCAAAAAGTCTGCGCAGCCTCTTAATATAGGTACTATATATATTCGGAATATATATGAGTTCCTAATTGTATTTTGGAAAATATACATATTTGAAATTCTTTTTCGAAACAAAGCCGTAGACAGTTTAGAATGTTCCGTTCTTATACTTAATATTATTAAAAAAAATAAATATTTATTCATCTAATAAAATTATTCATTTGAAAATACCAGGGTGTTTACAAAAATATTGCTGTTCTTAAATATACGCTGTTCTGGAGCATTACCCATATATTATTACCGATTATTTCAAATATTCGACAAGGGAAGAATCACTATTTTTATTATTTATTTTTTTCATTTAAATAACTATTTAAATACATTTTGTTTTTAATGCCTATAGTTTAAATGATGTATTAAAATATTTATCTCAAATTATTTTTCTAAAAAAATCTTATTAAAAATTTTTTTCATTTTTAATTAATAAGCATTTCAAATTATCAATAAATTGTATAAATATTTACGAGATAAACCGAGATAAACCCAGACATAATTTTAAAACATAATTGATCACATTAAATCCTTACAGTTAATATGCTCTTTTCAATAGAATTTTTAATTTGTTTACACAATTGTATTTTCTTATAATAAATGCAGTTTACAGGTTGTACTTGGCTATACCTATACCTACTAAGTACCTATAGCTCATTACAAATTGCAGGATTTGCATGCGCAGAAGCCTAAACCAATCATCGTTTTTCTGACTGGAGAAAGGGAGTTTCATTCATCCTAGGTTATGTCAGCAGCTCTCCCGATATCAGTATCTGCTACGCTGCAACGATTGTCCACCACGACAGTTCACAGTACACTCACTCTACACAGTTCGTATCGTACAACGGGGCACGGGCACAAGACGTTTTTGAGTACTTTGCAGTCAAGACGCAACAACGTTTCCGCGCAATGTTTCCAGCATATTTTATTCAAGTAAAGTGAATATATTTGTGCGCGAGGAAGAAATAAAGCGTGTGGCAGACAAACATTGTAATTTCACTGGGCGCAAAGTGCTTGACAAAATACAAGATGAAAGATACGTAATTGAGACTGCATTCCAATTAAATTGCTTGAGAAGCATGACGCACGCTTCTCCCGATGATAAACAGCACAGTCTCCGAAGAAATAAATATTTTACAACTTACTCAGGTAAATTGGAAAGTGAAAAATCTGCTATAGATACAAAGAAACTGTGCACATAAGGTTAATTATACACTGACACAATATTGACAATAAAAGTCAAGTGCTACATGCATGCATATTAAAAAATAAATATTTAAATTTTACTTCTAACTTACAAAATGAAATTTAAATGTAATAATGCATGTACAGAGTAAGACATTAAGTATTTACAAACTTTTATCAAAATAAAGTGATTCACTTCAAATACCTATATGAATAATTATTACTTGCTTAACGTTACTCTATTAGCCCTTATTTAATAATTTTGAATTTATTTATTTCAAATTAAACGGACTAAAGTTCTTTTATAAAAATGTATAAAATATAATATAATATAAGGTGATCAGACAGAGTATATTACCTCTTTTTAATAAAGAAATACTTATATTTTTTTTTTACTTTTTTGTTAAGTACATTATGTACATATATTTGTAACAAGATACAAATAAATGGGCTTAATTTTTATTATGATTTTTTTATATTTATTTCAGTAGTTACATATTTTCGTTTTTTCATTTGTAACAATGCAGAGATGTGAAAACTATTTTTATTATATTACAATAGAAAATAATGTTGATGTTTTAGAAAAAGTAGTAATGTAAATACCACAATGGCATCTGGTGGTGGAAGTTTTATAAGCAAACCTGCACGGGGGTGGTTGCATCCTGACCATCTTGTTAGCAAAGAAGGAATTACATATGCAGTTCGAGTAAGCATTTTGTGTTATTATATATTGCCATTCTGTTATATACTTACAAAGATATAATTTTTCTTATTAACTTTCCAGTATATTGGTTGTTTAGAAGTTTATACATCAATGAAAAGTTTAGATTTTGATACAAGATCTTGTGTAGCAAAGTATAGTATTTTTTGTATACATATATTAGTTTTTATTAGTTTTGCTCATTCAAAATTAACAATTACTTTTTCAGAGAATGCATAAATAGAGTTTGTGAAGCTGCTGGATTAAAGTCTGCTGACAAAAAGAGAAGGGTAAGAACTTTTGACATTATTAATATTTAAATTAAAAATTTTTTTTTTAATTATATAATTTTTGGTATGTTTTTAGGTTGGTAGAAAGGTTTTGAGAGCAATAGCAGATAAACCATGTATGGATCATGCAGGATCAAATATAAATTTGACAATCAGCAGTTGCAGCCTTGCATTGACAGTTCTAGAAACAGGTCAAGTTATAGCAAAACATGAAATGCCTCGCATATCATTTGCCTCCGGTGGCGACACTGTTAGTAAAACAGAAAATTATTTTTAAACTATTTCTTTTTAATGTTCTAAAAGCACTGTTCTTCAAAGATTTCCTCAAACACCCACTAAATATGATAAAATATTACTTTTAGGAAATTCTCGACTTTGTGGCCTATGTTGCTAAAAATATGCAAGATTGGAGAGCTTGTTATGTATTAGAATGTGGAGGTGGCTTAGCACAAGATGTTATTTCCACTATTGGTCAAGCATTTGAATTACGATTTAAAGAATTTCTCACAAAACCATCTTCCTTACAGTGAGAATATTTTTATTTTGATAATTATTATAAATAAATTATTTATAATTTAATAATTATTTATATTTTCCAGTCCAACTCTGAATGGCTTAAGAGAAGCAGATCGAGATTATTATAATGATTTGCCAGGAAAGGTTCCACCTGATATTGGTCCACCTCCAGTTCCACCTCTACCCGTTTGTTCAGCTACCTTACCAAATTTAAAACATCATTCAAGTTCAAGTAACAGTGGAGCAGGATGTAGCAATATACAGAGTACACCTCTTCCCGATCCAGTTGGAAAAAGTGGAAGACAAGCGCAACAATGGCCTGGTAAGTTTCATATTAAAAGTATATTCTTTTTAATTCTATATTCTATTTCCACTAAAAAAAATCAGAATCATTGCCACATATCTAATAATCATATAATTTTTAATTTAATTTTTTATTTCAAATTAGAAACAGGAAATTTGATAGATCTAAGTTCAGATGGTAGTATAGCTTCAAGTGCAAATCCAGAGCACAACTATGTTAATGACACTGTGATTGCAGCAAGTAGAGATAATCGACGGGAGCCTGCTACTTTCTTTGATGCATTTGATATGCGTAAGTTAATATATAAATTAATAATGTAAAGCTAATTCGTTAACATATAAATAAATGTAATAACTTTTACAGAGCCATTTAGTACAGCTATATCAGAAATGAATAAGTTAAGTCCTCAATCACAAAAACATCAATTAAAGCAAGAAGTTTGGTACCATGGGAGTGTCAGTCGCTCTGAAGCAGAATCCATGCTAACAAGAGTAAATATTATTTTATAAATGGATTAACTAAACTTATAAAAGATTTGTTCTTTTTTACTTGAATACAATTCTATTGGTTTTCTTTTTATAGGATGGCGACTTTTTAGTTCGGGAATCTCAAGGTTCTCTAGGGCAATATGTTCTTACAGGAATGAATAATGGAATCCCAAAGCATTTGTTGCTTATTGATCCTGAAGGAGTTGTAAGTGCTTGAAATTTATAATCCATTGAATATTGTCCATTTTTATATGTTTAAAAATAATTTTAAAAACTATTTGAATTTTTTGAAAGTAGAAATTTTAATATATAAAATTAAAGAATTTATTTTGTTCAAACCTCTAAAAATAAATCTTATTTTAGGTCAGGACTAAGGATCGAGTATTTGACAGCGTGAGTCATCTTGTGAATCACCACTGCGATAATACACTTCCGATTATTTCAGCGGATAGTGCACTGGTTCTTCGATATCCAGTACCGAGACGTACATCATATTGAATAATTATCATCTTAAATCACATTTGAATGCCTCTTATACCTGATTAACATTTAACTGATCGAACTGTTTACGAATTTCTCTTTTAGTAACCTTATTTTTGTATTATATTCTCTAAAACTTATAATCTTAAGGTTTGACTAATGTAATATACTTAAGTGTCGAATGTGGAAAATCGAATTTGAAGAAAGCGAGATCTTTCTTATACGTTTATGAGATATATATTCGAATTCTTCTCTTTAATTCCATTAATGTGAGACGAATTTCTCCATTTTATATTTTTATATAGAGTCACACGCGTTTCATTCCTTTATATATACAGTAAATATGTAAGAAAGTAATCTATAATTTTAAATATATATATACAATTTTATATATATATAGAATGCGATTCGAAAAAAAAATTATTTTCTACAGTTATATGTGGTACATAATTTTTAATTGTTATTAAAAATAAAATACATTTTATCTCAAAGTTGTTCAAATCGTAATAAAATCTTTATTTTACAACACTTTTTACACCTTTTATAGTTAGAAAAACTTTATACATTAACAAAACAATAAAAATAGTTTTTAGGCGCGACCGCTACACGGAAGTACCTTGTACTATCACCCATACGCAAAATACAATACCCAAAAACGTAAAATTTAACGTACATAAGGTAAAAAATCTTATCAAAATTTATAGAAATTACTCATCTTGTTATAGTAAGTTAAATTTTTTTAGGATTAATTCTTTTTGAGTAATAGGATAAAATTTTTGTACCGGTATACATACTTATATTTGGCAATATTTAATTGTTTTACAGTAAAATAGTTCCGGATATATGATATTTATAAGTTCATTCATGTTTCGCGACTAAATTGAACAATCAATTCCATGGATTTTATTTTGTATTTATTTCTTCCGGTCATTACTTTTTTTATAAGGTTTTAATATAAAATAATCGGGATGATCAGAAATAAATTTTCTTTGAATTTAAACTTTATTTATTTTTAGATTTACGAATTTAATTAATATAGCACTGATAATGCACAAAATAATATCAAGAGATTTATAGAAAAAGAATTTTCAAATGTAGGTGATCAAATAACTAGTAGAAAATCTTTAAGTAATCTGAAAGTACGTTGTTCGTGGTAAAAATTTGCTAGTTTTTTTGGGGGTATTGTATTTTTCATAATGATGAAAAAGCACGTAACGTTTGAGCGCGGAGTGTAATCATCCACGGTCGCGTCTTGCACGCAAAAACGCAAGTTTTACGTTTGGCGATGCAAGACCCGCTAGTTAAATTTATTCTCTTACAAAAAAGTCTATCTACAATCTCCTTTGGCTTCAGTACAATTTTTTAACGAGGAACATTCACGAAAGATTTGTTATAGTGTTCAAAGAAGAGCATTGTCACCCTTGATTTAGTCCAGGTCCATGTAATTCAATAAAACTTTCGAGAGAGCGAGGAACGTTTCCACAGTACAAAAGATTATATTCTTTAACAGCCTTTGCTGCCATACACTTTAAAGATAGTTTTGTTTGAGTTCGGAGAATGATTTCTGCTACACCTGTTAAAAAAAGTTTTAATCTTCTACAGATTACCAAATGATATGTGAGGGGATGCATTTATTAATAAATTGGTGTTCTTAAGAGTTATAAATTATTATCAACGATCAATTAAGTCTAAAAAAGTTAAAGAAAAGCAAAAAAAATTACCAGTAGTAGCAGCATCAAATGGAGTCTTTCCTTGACTATTTACAGTATCCATGTGAGCACCAGCCTCGACGAGATCTAAAATAATCGAATGTAATGTCAAGAAGTCACTGATTGGTTTCTCATACTGAACAATTATGTGAAGAGGTGTATTTCTTTCGCTATCCATCGCGTTTACATCTGCTCCACATTGTATAAGTAATTTTGCAGTTGCTGCACATGGAAATCTAATAGAAACACATAAACATGATATGAATAAGTTATTTAAAAAAGGATTAAAATTATATCTTAGAATAGAATTTAAATTAAGTATAAACTCACTTGCATACGTCATTCGTATGAAAGTCATCTACAGGAGTGTCTGCATTTACTGCAAGATGTAGAAGTGATTGACCATCCTTCAATGTCATTTGAAGAGCACATAACTTATGAACTAAATAGTGTGCTTTTTTAACATCAGCTTCTTCATATCCTTTTTCGTTTAAAGTCATTAATTTTGTTAATATCGTCAAAATGTAAAGAGTGATTGTTATATTTGATTCGATTTCTTCCTATAAAAAAAAACCACGAACAATTTCATCATAAAACTACTGCGTATGATTGTTTTTTTATTTTTAAATTGAGTAAAAAAAGTAATGAAACTTACAGAAACTGATTGATCACTGTCTTCTTTTGGGTCAGGATCATTTAATTTTTTTTTGTTTCTTCCCAGTTCAATAACACTTGCTTCTAAAACATTTAATACTTGAAGAAATTTCAATTCTACACCAACGTGAATCATTTGTGAAAATACCTAAAAGAATACACATTAATTTTTTAGCAATAACTAAAAAAGAAAACAAAAAGTAAATTGGTCAAAGTATTAACAAAATAGTATTATTAATAATTTTTTTGACTTATGTATTCATACAGATGAATTTGGTTTTAATAGCATTTAAAAAATTAACTATAGTAATTACGTACTTGAGCAAAACGCAGCAAATGTTTTGAAATCGACATATTATTCATTTGCCTCAGATTTAAGGCATGTAACCATAAATCTATACATCTATCAAATCTCGCATTGTCTGCAAAAACTGCACCTCTATAAATTACGGGTTGTGGCACATCTGGATTTTGTCTCCCTAAAATAAAAATTTATTTTAGATAAGATGACTATATTTTTTATAATAATTTTACATTACTTTTTTTAAACTATCACAAATAGAATTTTATTAAAAAAAAATCTCTTACCCAAAATTCTTTCCCTTATTGCAAGAGATTCCATGTGAATTGCATTTTGATTATTTTTTATACTTTCTAGTCTTTCCAAAGTCTCTGATTCTCGCCAGTTGCTATACGCCGGAACTGGGTCGCTGTGAACTTTCCTTATAATATTATTTGGATCGCTACACCTGAAAAATTAGAATTTATAAATTTTCAAATTATTATTATATAATAAAAAAATGAGTATATTTAATTCCAAAAAAATTATATGTGAATATTTGTAATTGTATATAACTGTGTAATTGTGTATCTTGAGATCGAATTGTTAAATTCAGATAATTAATTTTCATAATTCTTAAATTAAACGAAATAGTCAACAATATAAACGATTGCTCAATTAATTGTCTATAATTATATTAAATAAACTATATAATTTTTCCTTGGGATGGCAAAAATAGATGCATACCTCAAGGCCATGGCTTTGTGTAAATAAGTATATGCTTTTTGAAGGCAGTAATGGTCTTTGTCATTTGCAAATGAAGCACCAAGAAGCTCGTAAGCTTCAACTGTATCTTCCCTACTCACATCTTCATGCTCAATGAGAGTTTCCACAACATCTTCTCTAGCTCTTTCTGCAGCCGAAATTAATGGTGTCATATTTTTAACATTTTTCGACATTTTTGATCCATATTTTAACAATTCTTTAACTATACTACAGTGTCCACACTCAGATGCAAAATGTAATGCAGTTTCTCCATATTGAGCTTTTTCATTGGGATCTGCTCCATTTTCTAATAAAAAGCTCACCTTTAATTCAAAACATGGATATATAATTTAATAGAAATGTACTAAAACATCACTTTCTGTTATACTAAAAAAAAAAAAAAAAAATAAAGAAATTAATGATATTTTTTGTCAACTCACAATATCAAGATGACCTTTATAAGCAGCTATCATTAAGCATGTATTATTGTGCTTATTCGCAATGTGTATATTTGCTGAATGATATGTTAAGTACTTTACAATGTCCAGTCTTCCATCAAAACAAGCAGCTCTTACAGGTGTGGAATTTGTTTTTGTGGGGTGGTTTACATTTGCACCAGCTTTTACCAGTGTTTTTACAACATTTAAATGACCTCCCCCTACAAAATAAGAATCAATCAATTATGGATTATCACATTTAATAGAGGGTAACAATATACATTCTTTCAATTATAATCTTTATCAGTATTTTATTTATGGAATAAATAATTTTAATAAATTTTATTTTTGCTTTTTTGCTAATATTTAAGGATATGTCATTATTTAAATATTAAAAATATTTCTCACCAGCAGCACACCAAAGAGCACTAGCACCTTCAATTATATATCCACCAAATTTGACTCGTCCTTCTTGTTCTATGTCTAAATTAAATTTTTCTAAAAGCATTTTGACTACTTTGTTATGACCAAACCTCGCAGCTACAATAAAAGGTGAACAGCATTGCCCATCTTCTTGAAGCATTTTCTAGAAAACAAAATTTTTTCTCATCAATTTAAAAATTATTTTCAAAGAAAATTTTATTAAAATATCATCTTATTATTATTATATAAGCAGAATTAATTGAAATTTTGGTAATATCAATTTTAATTAAACAGTTTTAATGATTATAAAGTAATTTATAAATAAGTTAAACATTTTTTAAACTAAAAGACCAAAATTTTTAATTAAATCTCTAAACTTCTTTGTTTGGAGACCCGAACGCAAATAATATTGGCTTATAGCCAAATTCTTTAAGTCTTCATTGGAATACACGTGCTTCAAACCTTGCTTTGTTTGATCATGAGACAAAGGGTGCTGGAATGTGTCCTTATTAAAACATAATAGTATTTACTCATATATAATCACATACTTTCATATTAATACAATTTTATTACCTTACAATTTAATATTAATTATTAATTAATTTAGTTACATTTCATTTAATGAATCTGACATAAATAATACAAATTTTACAGATCCAATAGTACAGACACATTATTAGATTCGCATATAACTTGAAATCATGTTAATAACTGTAGGGCCTCTTTCTCAAACAAGTGTAATTTCTTTAAATAGATTATAGTAAGTATTTAAAACTGTTTTAAATTTAACCGTTTATAATAATTGATTCTTATTAGCTATTGTAATCGATCTTATTCATTTCATTCCATTAGATTTGGCTAACTACTAAACTATCAATAGATTCTTTATAAATAACAATTAACCAACTGAACTCATTTAAGCACTGACTAAGAACTAAAAAAGTTTTAGCTTATTCCATATGAAAAAGTATCTACATGTTGAAAATAAGATAGGTACTTAAGTATATAGACTTTTAAAATTAAACTCTCATTAAAAAACTTATTAGAAATGTAAAATTTTTCATATTTTGTAGACTGCTTAAATCAAACAAGTATAAACTTTAAAGTGATAGGTATCGATTATACATAAAAGAAAAGTGTGTATTCGAGCAAATTTATAATGTAAACATCTCGACAGTCGGTTCTTATCATTCGACAGCTGCATAAAGACAAAATCAAACTGAGGGCACTGCTTTCTTTTATCTTTGTTAACGACTGCGAGCATCGCCGTCCGATGATCACAGTCATCAGGTAAGAAAAAAATCAGTGATCGCAGAACTGCATCCTTCATCTCACCTGACTGATAAGCCAATTGCTGTAGTCCGCTTGTTTGTCATTGAGCATAGTGAAGAGGGTGATGGCCATACCGTCCCTCGCGGCATAATAAATGCGATTCACCATCCACATGCTCATTTCCGTCTCCATTTCCATCCTCGGGGCACCGGAGCCGCGACGGCTATCGCTGATGCTGCACTAATGATAATGATTTTGACGAGCTCAATAGAATAGCCCGTTCATGTAACGGCTCCTCTCGCGATCGTGAAGTTTCAACGATCATTCACTGCACTCAAACAATACGAGCCCTTGTGGTATTTACAAGTAACGCGGCAATAAACACTCTCGATGTACTCTCGGGATGAGAATGTTGAGGTAACTGTGGCACCGACCAGAATGCGAGCTGTTGACTGTTCCGTGACGCGAGCCGCTCTATAGTAGAAGCGCCCACGTTCTAAGAATACAGTTGTGCGCCTTCTGCTTCTTCTCTTCTCTTCACCATCTCTCTTCCGTTCATCGTCGGATCGCTGCACGAGTATGAGAGTGCGCGTGTACCAGCCGTGATATGTATATAGGCAGATCGTTGCAGATGACTGTACGAGTCGTCAAGCGGATCGAGCTCACTGCTAATAAACATATACAGTGAGAAGGAGAAAGGAGTAACTGTGTGTGTGTGTGTGTGTGTGTGTGTGTGTCTCTGCTGCGCTGCCGTAAAGTGGGGACTGGGGAGATGCTCATAAGCGCATAATGCTGGCATTAAAAGCATGTGAAAATTCTGACGTAGCCGGTGGCATATCGCTTTGACCAATGCTCGACAGATACATAAAGGTGGTTATAGCGGACTTGTTGCGCGTACATTCATCATAAATTCGATGCAGTAAGATTATGTATAGGTCGATTCTTTTATTTCAGAGTTATAGTGCTTAATTTTTATGCACACAGGGTCTTCAAAAAGTGTCGGACCCCCCTTGATTTTAGAATTGAACCCAAGGTCGATAGAATTTTTGACGAGGATGACCCTGAATTTGCCCTAAGGTTAAAGTCAAGGGAAAAATCATATCTGAACGTAAAATAGAGATCCCCATTTAAAAAAATGAAGTTGACATTCAATTGTCCTTGAAGTACACGTCCAAGGTCAAATTAAGGGTCACCATGGGAATCCTCGTCGAAAATCCTACCGACCTTGCAGGGGCTCATCATTTTTATTTAGATAGCTGATTCCAAAATAAGGTGGGGTCTGATACTTTTTGAAGATCCTGATGTATATTGTAGATAGTATATATGCTACCTTCCCGCAACGTTGCAGCAGCGTTGCATTTGCAATGAAGTAGCGTAAGTTTGAACGTTGTAGTAACGGTAATAAAACGGTTAAAATGTCCGCTTTTCTGTTGAAAGGAACGTTTCAAAAACGGTCCACTTGAAATTTAAAAAAAGAATTTTTAAACAACGATCGAATTCGTAGCTCTTATACCCAGTTCAGATGTACCAGCTGTTTTTTTTTGTTTTCAACATTTCTTTCTTTTCCTTTTTTGGTACATCTGCAAGCAACGTTTCACCAAAGTGGACGATACCACCGGTTCACCCTTTCATCACCGTTGATGTAACATTGCTACAACGTTCAAACTTACGCTATTTTGTTGCAAATATTGAAACGTTGCGAAAACTTACTGTATACTACCTGGGATATCTTTATACAGGTTTTTCGAGAATAATTCATTATTATTTGAAATAGAAATCTTTTCGTTTATACTGTGTTAAAGCATCTTGTCACTTATAATAAAACCAGTATTTAAAATCATTAATTTAATATTAAATATTATATGGTCTAGAAGCGATTAGGTACAAGAAATACTTAAAGAATATTTCACAGTCAATTATAATACTTAAATACAGATAAAGTTAAATATCGGGCAACTTTATTTTCTTTATGTATCCAGTGAGCGAACGTAGTAATTATGCTCCCTCTTTGAATAAGACCCCTCTCAATAAAATTCAAACAACCTTCACTTCAGCAGCCAACGGCTCACTTTACAATGCGTAAACTATTGCGAAACTATTAAGAGGGTCATATGTACCGTAATTCTCAGTGGTATGCGATTATTATGCTCATTGTGGGGGAGCCGGACTTCTTCAATAAGAATCCCCGTACATCTCCTAATCAGCCCTATTCAAAGAGAGGAGATTATGTATGTACGTAGGTGCAGGGAAATTTTACAAGACTTGCTTGAAACTCGGAGTGTTTTTTATATTTGTCTGATTCTATATATCCACGTATAAACATAGGGCGCAATGAATTTTTATTGTCGAAGAGTTGTCGACGATTTTATTGAAATATGGAAACTTAACAAAAATATTTGAATAAACCGATCAGTATTTTATGAAAATAGTTTTGTGGACTCATTGGTCAAAAACATTTTTGAAATTTTGGCTTTGAGCGATATGAATCATATTATATACCAGCTGACTAAAAATTGGCTAGCTTTTACACATTTTTTCTGAAAACTGCTTTAAAATTTACCAGGCACTCTATTAATTATTAACTCAGTTTAGCGAGTGATATTTACGCCTGTTAGAAGAAACGAATATATTAAAAAGGAAACTTATTATACTTATCTAGACAACTGCCTAAATAGCACCTGCTAATAATAAGCACTGTAAGCTGTTTATTTACGTATTTCCAAAACTTGTAACAAACTTGCATCGAATATCTGTATTGCATATATTTTGAACATTGAAAGGACTTCAAAACATAAAATTATACTGTAACAAGATAATCGATATTACAATTTCATGGGCATGACAGGAACAGCTGTGCTTTCTTACTCGAATGCGTATCCTCAAAGGGAAGTAGGAAAACGAAATGCTCGAGATGATGTCACAGCTTCTCTTGCGTATTACATTGGAATTAATTTACATTGTATACGATATTCATATAATTTAATGATTTTTCTGTAATGCTGATTTGATTAAGAATTATTCATGAAAAGGGTACTTACAACTTTCTTACTTTGTTACGCATAATTATATTCGTAGTTGAAATATAATTTTTAATTGTTATTGATGTTTATAATGTTATCCATGAAAATACTTTTAGTCTAATAGATGACACGCAACAATTTTACTTCAAGTATGGGTATGCAAAGGATTTATGGTGATGTACTGTAATTCAATTTAAAATAAAATAAAATATTTCAGCAAGAAACACCTATTCAAAGAGAAAAACGGCTTATTCTATTTACGGGCATTATAACTCAAATTATTGATACCACGATTCTCCGAAAGTTCATTGCCACACGCAAGATTGAAATGCCAAGGGTTCAAAAAATTTAAAAATAAATAAAACCTTATAGTTTCCAGCAAGAAAAACGTACAATAACCTGCAACAATGCCTAAAGTTTTGAACGCGTTGTTTTCGGTTAATATACATATAAATCATTCTCACAAAGAACTAATAAATATCTGTGGAATACAAATGATTAGCGTTACGCTACTTAAGTACCTAGATAATATATACTATGATAAACGCAATCAGTGAAGATTAAAGTATATATTTTAATGGCATTTAATGTATAAACTGACATTTGATTTTTTAATGTGAAATTTATATTCAACCATTCTATGCGTCTTAAATAGGTATTATAAGAGTCATTATATTGTCGTCATCTTTTGAATACAATTAAACAAAAGTATACGTTAAAAATGAATTGTATATAAGTACAGTAATATATAAACAAAAATTTCCTAAAATTGCAACTAATCAATTTAAACTCCAGTTTAAAATTGAGCCAAAAGTACATCTTTCCATTATGAAAAGCGACGAGGCTGCAAGCACAAAGAGAGTACAATATGCCAGAAAAGTTCTACGTCCGTTACACCACGTCGTAGGATGTAAAATCGTAAAGAGAAAAGCTGCCGCGTCTGGCATCTCTCGAGACGCTCGCATATAGTATGGAGCAAGCCAAAGGCGAAGAAGCGTATAAAAGAAGCGAGCATAAGTGGAAGGGAATAAAAACTCTCCCACTCTTGACTTTGATTTTGGCCGAAGGATATGATCGCCGACGTCGCTCGCAGTTCTCTCTCTCTCTCTCTCTCTCTCTATGCGCAATCGGCATTGTTTCTATTTCGGCCGATGTGCGCGCCGCCCGCGCCTCTTTCATACCACGCGGCGAGCACTACGCGCCGCGCACGCGAGCGTATAACCCGCCAGGAATAGCAACTTTATTTTTATCGCGAAATGGAGCGGCGATCCGACGCTTCGCTGATACAAAACAGCAGCGATGGGGAGGGTGGGAGGTGTCGAGTATACGGCTTACTTACCCGATCGACGGGAGAATTACGATTTTAGCAGCGCGCGGATGGTGGTATATTTGGGTGATTATTAGTCATGGTCACCGTGACTAACTTTATTCACGCGATTAGTGGGAGAACTGAGAAGCCTTTGGCGAGCGATTGAGAGATGTAGGGTTTTTTAATGGAGGACTTTTTAGGAATTGCCGCGATATATTCTATAATATTAGCTGTTGGATGTACTTGGGAGTGATGCTCTTATGGGACTGAGTATAAGTAATTGTATCGAATACGTAATGCTCCAAAATCTCTAATTTGACAATTCTTGGGGAGTATTGAGAAAGATACATATACAGTTTTCATAACTCCTTCTTCTTCTTGTTAGCTGAATCGAAAATATAATATTTTTAAAGACTAAATTTCTTAGTATTTCATCCGACACAAGGTGAATGGATTTTTATGAAGTACCTGCCCACTTTTCAGAAAAAAGAATTCTATAAGTAATCTTAGATATCCTCAAAATAATATTACTTATATAATTGTATTAGCGTTCAAAAAGTATTCTTTTTTAGAAAAACAATTTTATTTTTACCACATTATAAG
>UELV01138400.1:0-11402 GCA_900490015.1 Megastigmus stigmatizans
CAGACGGACATATGGGTATCCTGGTCAGGATCCAGTATTTGTCCTGATCACCATCCTGATAAGGTCCTTACCAAGAACTTCAGGCTCACCTGTTAAGGCCCTTATAGTTTGATCCGGCCAGACGTACTAAATTTCTACTCGGGAGGGTACATCGTACAACATTCGTACAGACTGCAGTACAGTTATATGCAACATGACGTCACTGAACTTGTTTATTATGACGTATTTTAACGGCACGCGCAAAATCTTTAATGAAAAGTTAATATTTAAAATAAATTGCCTGATACCTACAATAAAATTATTTTTACTTTTTCTTGAATTTTTCTTTATATTGTAAGTACGCGAGCATTCAGAAAATAAGTAAATTGTGTAGGTCGCAAATGAGATGCTCATTAATTGAAATTGTGGTTCAAAAACTCTAAGCTATCTCGACTTGGCTTATAGAAATATTAAAAATTTCACTGGATAAAATCAAGATGCATACTTACTTGTTAAAAATAACAAGCAGATACTTCATCTTTTTATATATTATTTGCAACTGACCAAATAAAAGAAAATGCATTGGATGTACTTATAGTAGGAAAGAATCCAACCTTACTGGTTCTTGCATTTAATGAAATATATAAAGATACGGACTAATCTTTGGAAAAAACTCTGTCACCATCTCAGTAATGATATAAACATTACGTGGTTCAGGTTTCATGTAATTTCATCCACAATTTTTTTGCCATCGAAGATTTGTCGTCGAAAATTTCATTCGTAATTCATGATTCTTATCTTCGAAAATTTTCATATATCATTACCAAGGTGGTGACAGTTTTTTCCAAAAATTAATCTTTATCTTTAAATATTTCGTTAAATGGAAGAAACGGTAAGGTAAGAATCTTTCCGGCTACAACACATCCTTTTATAACAGTCAAAGTTTAAAAAAAGTGATCATACCTCGCACTGTTTTTCATAAGTAAGAGAAAATAATTTTTACAAAAGAAGCTTTATATTTGGGCTATTAAATATGTAATATATAGCAAAATAATTTTCATTTTTTTTAACAAATCAAAAAACTATCAAGAATTTATCCAAAAACAAACAGTAATTTTATAAGTAATCTTTGAATAACTGAAGTAGAGAAAAAACTATACATTAATCTATTGGAAATTTTAAACTAAAATGGTAGAAATGAATTTAAATAATAGCATTTAAATAAAAATATATTTATTTTTCATTTACAAAAATTATCGTTATGTATAATTTAATTGTCACTGCCACATGTATCTTCAATGATTTTGATTTTTATTCTTATAATATTTTTTCCAATAATTTTGTCATCCTCACTTGAATAGGCTAATCTCTTAAAAAAATTCTGGTGAAACGATCAGCATCTGTAAATTATTATACAATCTTTATTTTTATGTCTATAAAAAAATAAGAAAGTTAATGTAGTATTGTATTTCGTCAGAGTCATATGTCATCCTTTGAATAATAAATTAAAAAATTTATAGTTCTCAGGTGAAGAAATTCGAAACATCATATTGATAATCAATATATTTTCATTATTTATTCGATTAAAAGTTAAAATTTTTTGAAGAACCAACCTTGTTTTTACTGTCTATAAAACTTGAAATATTCTCCAAAATAAGATTTCTTTCAATGAGAGCCTTACTTGTATAAAAACCTGTAAAAGAAAATTCTTTATAACATACATAGTAAAATAAAAGTAAAACATTGTGCATCATGGTTTTTTGATCAGAGTCACATGTCATCTTGTGAACAATAAATTATATTTGTATTGTTCTCAGGTGAAGAAATTCTTAACATCATTTAGGTAAATTTTTGAGTAATGCAGTTTCAACGATTAAGAAAACCAAAATAAACAATTTAAAAAAAAAACTTACCGCAATGACATTAATATGATGTATATCTTCTTTAACTGCTCCTGCATGGATTTTCCTCACAATCAACTTGTGATTAAAGTAAGTACCAACTAGAAATTTCTGCCATTTCGACAATTTAACAAGATCTATTTCAGGTTACAGCACATAAACTTGACAAACATGTTAATTTGTGCTTTAGCAAAATATATTCACTGAACAATAAATTCTAAAAAATAAATAAGTTATTAAGAATAAATTTACTAACAGTTTAGTAATAATATATTACAAGGTTTTAACATTGAATTCATTGTAACCAAATAAAGCATGGGTCCTTTTTTAACAATACCCCTATTTAAATGTAGTAACTACAGATAAAAAAATATTTATCAGATCTTAAAGTTAAAGATCTTTACCTGTTTATCCATAATCTTTTTTGTCAAAAGAACGGCGGATTCCTTTTTGGTATTTAGAGTAAAACTGTTGCTCAAATTATGAAATGTGGTCGTCTGAGCATTGCTATCCTATATATTCCTACGCTTTGCAACTACCTATACCTATATATACATATGACAAAGAGGGCTAAATACTCAATAGTGTCTTTACCGGCCGGACTGCCGGAGTTCTTAGCTCATGTAAATACACCACAATGGGTGCTTTGGGATCCCATCATCCCATTGGACAAATTGGTCTTCTACTATATAGGTAATATATATATACATATATAGGTATCTACTAGTTCACTCTGACTTGAAAATATGAATTTGTAGGTATCTATACATATATAAATATATATATATATTCCGGTATTTGCTTTATCCGCTAATAGATTTAGGTTAGGTATTAGTTTTGTTGCGATCGTCACACAAAACCCCTATTAATAATCAATTGTTTGATAAATGATAATTTCAAAATTACTTACTGTCAGCTCTATTAAAAGCTGTCAGGATTAACTTATCAGCTAAAGTTTATGTGATAGTGAAAAAGGAATCATGAGAAGGGTCACTTATTTATTAAGAGTTTCAAATTCCAAAAGATTTTATACCCAAGATGCTGTATGTATCATTGCACTTACAAGTTATGTTTATTAATTTTAATTCCAAATTAAATTAAATTTTCTTGCAGCTACAAAAGAAAGTTATACCTATTCTTGGCACAGAAATTCATTTGCCAAAGCCTGACTATAATGTGGAATTTCTTTGTAATCCATTAAATCGAGACTTAATTTTTAATAATATTGAAAAAAGGAAAAGTTCTGGAAACATAGATAAAGTACTTGAATTATACAGAACTGCTAATTCTCAAGAAGAACTTAACAAGGAACTAAGTAGGATTCCTAATCTTACAGATCCTAAAGTACTTAAATATCCAGATGATGAGCCTTGTATTCTTAGAATGCAAGGTGAATTACCTGAATATAATTTCGAGCCTCAAGAATTTTCACAACTAGCTTCAAATTTGAAACTATTAAGAACAGATCGTTTAGGACCTTTAACCGGAACAAGAAGTTACATTCTATTTGGAGATTTAGCAGATTTAGAACAAGCTCTTATTGCATATTCTATAAAAGAATTATTGAAGTGTGATTTTCAACTAATCTCAGTACCAGACATTTTGCCTTCTCAAGTTATAGAAAGATGTGGATTAATTAGTGATGGCGAAAGAAGACTTGTGTATGAAATAGAACCATACTATGGAGATGATTTAAGTCTTTCTGGAACAGCAGAAATGGCTTTAGCTTATAAATTATCTAATAAATTTTTCTTGCATAATGAATTACCTTTAAGACTTGCTGCTGTAAGTAGATGTTACAGAGCAGAAGTTTCTAATTTAGCTGAAGAAAGGGGCATTTATAGGTAAGCATGTTTGCAATTATGAGATAAAAATTAAAAAATTCTTTTATTTTACAATAAAAGTAACCAGTTTTATAAGCTTGTGAAAGAGTTTTTAATTAAAATACAAATTCACCAAATTAATGTTTAAAATTTTATTTTAGAGTTCATCAATTCACCAAAGTTGAAATGTTCATTTGTTCCCATCAAGATAAATCTATTGAAATAATGGATGAGATTAATGCTATTCAAGAAAATCTATTTGGACAGTTGGGATTACATTTTAAAGTATTAGATATGCCTCCAAATGAATTAGGATCACCAGCATACAGGTAACACTTTTTGTAAGAGATCAATGTTTAAATGACCAATTGAATATTTTTACAGAAAAAATTCATTATGTTTTATTAATAATTTTTAGAAAAATTGACATTGAAGCTTGGATGCCTGGTAGAAAACGATTTGGAGAATTGTCTAGTTGCAGTAATTGTACAGACTATCAAGCACGTAGACTTAATATTAAATATAAAAGTAATGATGGTACACCAATGTATGCACATACTTTAAATGGAACTGCTTGTGCAGTACCACGTATGCTTATTGCAATTTGCGAAACACATCAACTTGATAATGGTAATATTGTAGTACCAAAACCTTTAATACCATTTATGAATGGAAAAAATATTATTGAAAAACAAAATATACCAAATATGAGACAATTTAAAAAGAAACCAAAGATAGAATAGAAATTGTAATATTGTAAATAAGTTGTAAATAAAGTTTTTGATTACTTGTACTTTTGAAATTTAGTGCGAGGAGGGTCTTATGAAATATAACTATAACAATAAATATCAAACATCACCTGACAGTATATTTTTATAAACTGATACAATTATTATACAAATTAAGTAAGGGTTCTGAAAAGTGTACGTACACAGGTATAGTTTGTTTTCATCGTTATTCTGTATACACATTGTAGTGGAGTTATAAAAATCGTAACACAAAATATTTTTCTTAACGTAATACAATTCAGAGACATTGCAAATTTACAATTATCTTTCACGCTATCATTATCAATACCTTCTATCATTATCAATGATTCACAATTTCTTGTTCATTTATTTATCGTCGTTAAAAAAACAGATGCTTGATCAAATTTTGAACTTTGTATAGATTCCATTTTCGTTCCATTTTCAAAAGTTACAAATAGCTTTCTTAATACAGAGGAGTCCAAGTTTCGTCCAAAAATTTATTTTGTTATTTTTGGACAGAATATTGGATTACTGTGTTCTGGCAATGTTACTTGAATGTATCTGAAACAAATATTTATAATTATAATCTTCCTATAATAACAGAATATAGTGAAATTGAAAACTAATAGATTACACCAAGAAGAATTTTTATGCATATATTTATTACGAAATCAATAAAACATATTAAAAATTTGTTTTTGTACTAATGTTCATTTTATTTTATTTTAGTGTGTAAAAATCTTAGAAGTAATCAAAATATTCTTGAATGATTGTTTTATAATAACATACTTCTAAATTGATAGAAAAGAATTGAAAAATTACTTAACTAAAAAGAGCAAAAAAAAATACAATATTTGGAATTTTTTATGTATAAAGATTAAATTTACAATAAATTGTGTATAATAAATAAATCAGAAAAGGCATAAATCTTTTACAAACAATAAATTTTTCAATACTTTGAACTTATTAGTCATCGTCCTCTCCAGATTCAGACTCTTCCTCCGCATTTTGTAACCACTCAATGAATTTTTTCATTTGGTCCAAAAAGAGCATTTTGCCTTTAACTGAATGCCCATCTTTGAACCACCTTAAAATCACTTCTTCGGAAACTACGTCCGCTGTAATAGTAAAAAAATTATTCATAAAAATCTGTTCCATGAAATAATAAATACATTCGATATATAAGATAAATATTTATAAATATTACACACTTTTGTAGAAGAGTAAAACAATTTTTTGGAAGACCTTCATGAAGTTCATGTTCTCATAACAAAATTCTTGAACTTTAAGAATCAGAGCAAGCTCGGATTTGGCAGTGTTTGTGAATGCACCAAACAGTGGTGTATAAATTTTTAAATGTTTCAGTGCTTGTTCGGCGACTAACTCTTCTTTTTTGTTCCATTCGGCTTGACCCATTACTACATTCCAAATCTGTAAATAATATTTTTTCTTATGTTATATTAAATATAGTATATTATATATCTTCAATTGTCATCTATTTTAAATTTAGATAACTTTGTTAAAGGATGGCACAACTCAATATTTTAGAGGTCTTTTCTCGATTACATAGAAATTTTTTTTTTTCTTCAAAATTTAGTACTTTTTCTTTTTTGAACTATTGAAATTCTAATGTATTTTAAACTTCGATGTTGAAAAATATATAAACTTTATATTACCAGTCCAATAACATCATGTTCCGGAATACAACAGCGTAGAGCCATATCCTTGAGATCGCTTACAATGTCTTTAATAGGCTTATTATCGGCCAAATCGTCCAGTAGCAGAGTTTGAAGATCGCGTTTTGCTTCTTGACTTGCTTGGGCTTTGTGAAGTTTAACAATATCAGCCAACTCAGCATTCTCAAAAACTGATCTGAAATACTCATCTGTCCTCTTATTTGGTGGCACGAATTCCATCAACCTATGAAGAAACAACAAATATGTTAAATTACTTATTCTACCAAATACAGAAATTTCTAACAAAAATTAGTATCAGCATTAAAAAATATCTGCTTGCTAACTTTATTTTACCTTGAATTGATAGAATATAATGCGATTCATTTTACTTTTTAAGTATGTATAATTATTTACAATCATATTACTTCTATACAATTTAATAAAAGAAATAAATTATAAAGATAAAGTAATAAAAGTTAGTTTATAAATTTTTAATTAAAAAATTGATTTTATGGATACACAATTTATTACTAAAAAATGTAACCTTTTTAAAATTATTACCTTCCTTCAATGCCACCACGTTTAAGTGCAGTCATCAAACTAGATAAGCCTTTTTCTGATTTCCACGTAACAAATACCTCCAGAAGAAAATCTAACGCAAGATTGTCCTTCACAAGGTGTTCATTAATTAAAACAGAAAGAACTGTTGGTGGTACAGCTCCATTAGAAATCCATAGAGCAGTCATTCTTGCTAGTTTTATTCTTTCTGTTGGACTAAAACCTTTCATAAAAACTAGCACCTTCTTCATTTCCTCTTCAAACATCTTCTCCAAGTATTTGTAACGCCGCGTAAGCTTAATGAATACCTATAAAAATAATTTAAACATAAATAATTTTTTCTTCTTTTTTAAATATATTTCTCTCATTCCTCATATCACTAAGTAAGAATGACTCTGATTCACAAATAGTCAAACATTATATTATTTTATAGTAATTTTGACTTTTATTGACTATTAAAACAAACTAGAAATTGTCTCAATTTTGAAACAAAAGGTATGATTCATAAGATTAAAAATTTATTGTTTTTTTGTAATTTATTTACTGTTTTACAAAGTAATGAAAATAAATCTTAAATCTAGCAGTAAATATTTTTTTATGATTTGGAAAATTAACTAAATAATTAATTCTAATATGTATAAAATATATATTTTACATAAATTATTACCTAAATTATATACATAACCTCAATAAAGTTATTTACATAATAAGGGTAACTTTTAATTTAAAAAAAATATAAGCTTTTGTACAGGAATATTAATGCAATTAAAAATTAATGGATTATTTTAATATGATTAATAACAATTCAATAGTTAATTTTAGATATTCCTTAATGTGTATATTGTTTGTTTTTCTAAGGATTGCAGTATCTACGAAAACTATTCATACTGATTACTCAATTGAAAAAT
Source organism: Megastigmus stigmatizans (assembly GCA_900490015.1). Lineage (NCBI taxonomy): Eukaryota > Metazoa > Arthropoda > Insecta > Hymenoptera > Megastigmidae > Megastigmus > Megastigmus stigmatizans. The sequence goes on from UELV01138400.1 coordinate 7,595, forward strand.
TTCTTTACTCAAGCTTAAACATCATTATGACTTATCTTAATTAATATTTATGTCATGTAAATGTATAAGCAATATCATCACTTTTATAATTGCATTAAAATTATCACGAATTTCTTGAGATTTGTATACACAATATAATAAACAAGTAAATACCTGCTCAAAATTGCGCATGGATTCCATATCTTCGGGCTGCTCAAACACACATGCCATTGTCTTAACTGGTTTGTCTCCATCTTGAGCAATGGATCCACCAGGTACCAAGAGACCACCAGCTATTAAAATATCAAAGAGGACTTCGCCGTAACGACGATAGTCCAGCTTAGAACCAGCGGTATCTAAATACTTTGAAATGGCTTCTAAGTCGTTACCGGCCTTCTCAAGACCAGAAAGAACTGCATCACGGAATCCAGTTGGATCATATTTTTCTTTCTCATCTACAAATATAAAACAAACAATGATTAACTAAATCAATACGATCATTAACAAAGTTACTTTATTTCCAAATAAATAGAATAAAAATAAAGTTTGGCTAAATTAAAAAAAAAATAAATAGAATAAAAATAAGGTTTTGCTAAATTAAAAGCTTGCAGAGTAGCTAATCCACATAAAAATATCATACAAGTATGTTAAATTTTCATTTTGGAGCAAACAAAAATAGCTGGACACATGGAACAAAATAATCAACCTATATTCATGCAGTTAACTCACCTCTTTTTCTGGTCTTGATGCGTTGACCTGACAACACTGGCTTTTCTATTTTTTGACTCATACAATATCCCTCTGTAAAAATATCAAACAAAAAAAAGTTACGTTAATAAGGTTGGCTCCAAAAGAACCCAAAAAAAGATCTCAAATGAGCACGAGAACGTTTCGTCCTTCAAACTCGATATGAAACGTATTCAGTCTCAAGTTTGCTTTTTTTGACATTCAAACGCCTTCGAAACCGCAGAAAACTCACTTGTGAATCGGAGGTAAAAAATTCAGAAAGGACTTTCCCAAAAATTGTCTCAAAAGAATGGTTTTCTAAAATGCGGAGTCAAGCGAGAGGTTAAGGTCGAGCTCGGCAGAGAGAGAGCGAGGCCACGATGGCTGAATAATGTGGGCTGAGCGACAAAGACAGATGCAAGTGCGCGCGCGTATACGAAACAGAGACAACGCTATCCGACGAGCCGCGAGAGCAAGTGAGAAGGTAATAGAAGCAGAGCGAGCGAGAACATCGAGGAAGAGAAAATCCGCGGCATCCACGTTAGATACATCGCATGTAAAACGTCGCATGTACTTTTTCCAAATATCCCCGTGCATACAGAACAATTGAGGAAAAAAGGAACTTCTACTCACTTTATAACACGTACGACTTAAGAAATCACTCCCTTGTGTCACTTTTTACTGTTCTAGTGCTACTGCTGTTGTTGTCGAAGATATTCGGTGCGGTGTGCGGCGGCAACTCTCCTTCTCGAACTTCTCGGCCTCGGCTGGTACTTCGTTAGCTCTCGGCACACACCGTTATACGCGCGCGTCGCTGTGTGCGGCTGCGTGAGTGAACCGAAAAAGAGATGCGCTTTCGCTTAGCTTTGTCCTTTTCCCTCGTGCCTATAACACTCAGTCAAAGCCACGTCGATGTCCTTTTCTAGCTCGTCGTCGTGTGCTGTGATACTCTCTGATTGTCGAGTGTCGGGGTCAGAGCTCCAAGCAGGAGCCAACCTGCAAGAGCCTACTGAAGTTCGTCTGACGCCTGTAGAGGGACATGACAAGGAAACTTCGGTCGTTCGGTGCATCATGGCAGGTAGAAAACCGGTGCACCTGCCCATCAACAGATTTGCCTCCCAATATATTGATAAGAACATGACCAAAACGTACAAGAGCATTTAGAAGATTTGTGTTTTTATGGAGGCATTTTTGTTTTCTCATGGAAAACTCGCATAAGTATCTAATATATGTACATGTAGTATCCGGACAGTTGCCAAGAATAGTAGAAAGAATTAGCGATCTTTTTTCTCTTCGAATGATCTGATGAAATCGGAAATTGTCAGAAATGCCACGTGCTCGAATTCTCAAAATATTTAATTTTTATTGTATATACATTTGTGGTTGCGGCGTTACGAATTTGCTTTTGGAAGTTTTTATAAATAATCTGATTAAGAAAGGGTAGCGACGTTTTCGAACTACACGAAAATATTGAGAATTCATACAGTATTGTTTATAAATATGGACAAAAACAAAAATAGAAGCTGTTGGAATCATTTCCGATCAATATAAATGTTTGATATCTTTTCTATTGTTTCGATAGCCAGCCATTTATATATAGTCTCGCACTACATGTCTGCACGCGGCATTTTGTTTCCTAGGTGGCACTGATATCGTTTTTAAACTATCATGTGCAGCTTATAGTCAACGATGATTGGACCATTCCGTTATAACTACGTGATGAGTTAATCGTTTTCAATGATACATTAGCGTTTCTTTTATAAAATTCAATTTAAATAATCATTAACCATATTTATACTTATGTTTCATATTAAAATTTTAAAGCTATGTAAACTTAGACTTTTAACGAGCGAATTCGCAAACTTCGATCAATTGTCAGGATGGCCGAGCGGTCTAAGGCGCCAGACTCAAGGTTTTATTTCCTTCTCGGCTTTATCCGAGTTTCTGGGCATTCTGGTCCTCTCTGAGGGCGTGGGTTCGAATCCCACTTCTGACAAACTTTTTTGACTTTTTTTATTAAATTTACCATTCACTTGATTAAGCCGAGATAATAAACGTTGTTATATATACTTCTGACCTGACCATATAGGAGCCTGTTCAGTGCCGCTTTTAATAAGGCGCTATAAATAAGAACGTTAAACTCAAGAACATACAAAAATTCTTGAAAGTGCTGATTAAAACAAGTGTTCATTATTTAATTTACTTTTATAGTAAAATAATTTATTGATTAATATACAAAATTACAAAAGAATATAATACAGTAACGCGACATGGTTATAATAAAGTATTACTATATAAACTATTATTTGGCAAGTAACGAACGTATAGCGATTTTGAATGCTGAAATTGCAGTATTATCGGTTATTTTACTGTGAAGAAGATTCCACGATCTTTTTAGCTTATTATAATCGTTGAATAAAAACTAAAATTGGATCTACAAGTTATTTAATACAAAATGCTATGATTCTTCAATTTACAAATAAGACGTCTATCATAAAAAAAGATCACAGAGACACCCACAATAGAAACAATCATGCTCGATTTCAAATGTAAGAATGCAGTTTTCAAAATGATGATAGTTTATTATTTGAATATTGCATTGTTAAGCAATATCAGTGTAGTTATACGCTAACCTGCTCATCGATCTGTGCAACTTGTAAGATAAGAAGCTCAACACAGTGTACAGATTCTAATTTATCGTCGAAAAATATAGTAGATAGAGACCAAATCTGACAACAATATATGAGGTTAGATTAGAGTTTTAAATAAATAAATGATACATAAAAATGATGCATAAACATTATGCAAGAGATAAATCACAGTCAAATAATATACCCATATCTTTAGCAATAGTCTCTCTGATTAATTTTGGAGGATGTCCACGGATATAGGTAGTTATGCCCCTCTCGGCGAACCTTAGTTAACTGTATGATTGAATAGATTACAAAATGAGAAACATTTTCCAAAAAGAATTATATGTCTAGACCGAAGGGAAACTGAGATATACCTTGCTAAAGTTTTAAAATGAACGTTGGTAGTATGTCTATATGTACATATTCATGTCTGGATGTACTCGGAACTATTCTACTAACCTAATATATAT
>UELV01138402.1:0-11055 GCA_900490015.1 Megastigmus stigmatizans
AGGAGTATTTTAACAAAAAATCGGTATCACCGGGTCAAAATACGCCGGATAAGATCTTTTCGAAATTTTTCAAAACCTTCTTTTTAGTTGTAAAAGAGCCTTGAAAAAGATCTTGAAAATTCGGGGTCTTGGTCGTTAATGGGTTAATTGAAAGCTCCTTATGCTCCACTACAATATCCCTAGTGAAAAGACCAATTGAATTTGTGCTAGAATCTAGTTAACCTTTTCATTAGAGGTGATATAAGGTACTCTCTTTTCTCTTTTCGTTAGAAAAAGAAACCGTTCACTTCTTAAATTGCATTACACGGCTGTATGCAGAAAATGTTTACGTTGCAATTTATTTAATTTTTTTATAAATAATGAATTTAATATAAGATTTTTAACTATAAAATCTATGGCGTAAAATTTTATTTCATTTTTGTAAATAAAAATCCATAATAATAATTATTTATTTCGTAGAGCACAAGTCACACAAACTTGAACCTTATCTGCAATTGCCCTAATGCCTTTGCAAACTAATATTAAATTTTTCATAAGTAATTTATTCTCTTATAATTTTTTTCTCTACTGTATGACTGTTTAAATGTAAGTCTGGAAATGTATTTGGTTAATGTTTGCAATTGCGATGGACAGTAATACCGTTAAAAACGTTTTATCAAGTCAAAATCTATGTGGCAACTACGCTTTAATGTACTCATATGGTCGGGTACATAAAATTTAGATTTAATCACGCACAACTACTTCCTCCGTACAATTCCGCAATTCACGGCGTAGCACATTGAGGACTCATATAATCGAGGAACATAAAATCCCAACGATACTAGCTATACGAATCACCGCAAATAGAACTTACTGTTCACAAGAATTTAGTTATTAGAATTTCGTTATATAGCTTGTAACTTAAAAAAGAATATTAACTACAATGTACTATGCTGTCGAACAATTATTAGTAAAAATTAAAATAACAGTATATACCTTTGGTTAATGCAAATTAGTTATAATTTTGCTGTATAAATCTAGTTACAAAATTATGTTTTGTGAAATAAAAAAATAAACCGTCTTAAACCTTGTTTGTGTAAATACAATTGTACTATTGCACTTTCAATGTCACGTTTACATTTAGAAATGAATAAGTACTCGTATATAATAAGTATCGAGATTTGCATGTTTTTCTACGCTCATCTCACAGTGAAAGTTAATCTTTAAATTGCAAAGTTCCCGCGAAGAATCCAAATGGCCTGTGGGCCTGTGGGCCTGTGGGACAAATCGGAGTTTGTATTTATTACGTATATTTATTTCCATATCATTCGAAACTGTAGCAGCGTCTATGTAAATATAGATTCCTATACTACAATAACAACTACGTCTCTTGTACAATAATCGAAAATATTTTATAACTATGTTGAACTATTATTGTTTCACTGTATCGATATATTACTCTAAACAATCCAAAAATAAATGTTACTTTTGCTAAATCCAATTATTTTTGAGAAACGCATATTCTACAAAAGTATCATCTATACTAATAAATAATAAATTTTAATCTTACAATATTATAAGATTCATATTACACTATAGTAATATGAATCGTATATGATATGATATGATAATTATCTGATATATGATGATTCAATATGACAATATTTTCCGTCGCAGATTCAGTTATTAACCAGATTTTATGAAAACATATTTTTGATCAGTACTTACTTTTGTTAAAAATTACTTTAAAATGCATCCATGATAAATGAATATCATAATAAACCAAATTTCAATGATTAATGAATTGAATTGACCAAAAAGTATATCCAGATCAAAAATTAAATCCGTACTTATCATGTTCTCAACATTTATTGGAAAAATATTTCCATTTGCGTCAAACAAATTGTTTATGAAAACATGAAGCCAAAGATCTTTGTATTTTCTATTACAATAAACTATCATTTTTTAAAATCACTCACGTAAAAGAAATATAACTATTTAGTTAAAAGTATAAAATTATTCGATCTATTTAAACCTGTGCCGAATTGGATATAGTTAGCAGAAAGTTTGTGTCAAAAGTACGTAAATTTAACAATTTAAACGTTTAATTTACAATGCAGATTTATGTTGAGGTAGTTCAACGATTTTTTGGCTGTTATCTAAATAATGGATCCCTAAAAGACCCTGCCTTTACTTTCAAGAGATTAATGTACTATCGCTAAAATCCAATAGCGATTTCTAAGCTTTTTTAATTTTTTAACAGAGTGCTTATAACGATGAATGTTTAAATCTAGCCTTTTGAAATAAATAATAAATTTTAATCTTTATACATTTTTGAACTGACAATAAATATATAAAATTACACAGACCTTTAATAATTCATTTTTAATTTTATTACTAAAAAGAAAGTTTAATCATCGTATACATAATATATGTGTATATGTAATTTACACCTTTTTTAATTCAATAAACTCAATTAATTTTATAATAAAATTGAAATTACTGTAAAATATACATAATAAAATGAAAAAGTTTATAAATATTACTGAGCTGGACTAGAGCTCAATACAATATAGCATGTATTAATCGAACGCTATATGAAAGTTTAGGAGTGAATACTAATCCATCATGATTAGAAAGAAATGCATTATGAAATACACAACCTTGTCTACGTGTATTAAATGTATACGTTTCGCTCGGGCGAAAAACGTCCCATGTGTTAAAAAGCCAACTTACCTATCAGTGTCGAAAAGTACTATTTTATATGCTATTGTGCATTTCATTAACTAGTGAAATAATTAAAAAAAAAAAAACAATCTAAATTTGTCACATTTAAACAGCACTAGGCATTTTAGGTTAATGGAAGTTGAATTAGCTATTAAACAACCTTAAACCAAAGCAAAAAAGGAATTATTTAAAGGTGTAATTTTAAATAAAATCATCATTGATTTAAAAAATTTATTTTCTCTATTCAAGGTTCCCCTCGTGTATTTCTCACTTTCTGAAGTAAATATATACTAGAGAGAATAAGAAAGCTGTTGTACCTATTATGAGAAAACCAGCAAAAACATTTCTAGACATTCTCTGAAAAGGCGTAATAAAGAAACGAATGGGCAATGTTTGTTTATTACTCAAAATAAAAAATATTGCTTAGTTAATGCACAGTTGTATTAGCACTAGACACTTTGTACTTCACATTTAAGTGAATATACATATTCTTCTACGCATCAGTTAGATATCAACAATAAGCTGACATTTAGATAAGTAAATGATGGTCTTAAAAAGATTTCGCCTTAAATAGGATAGAATATATTTTAAATAATTTATATCGTTAAAAATATATTTCAGCTTTTTATTCTCCAAATACAAAATTTTTGAAAACGATTTTTTTAAAGTAGTATCTACTAATAGCTTGGTTATAAAAATTTAAAATCACTCACGATGAGGTAATATACACCTTGTTAAGACCCTTTGGGTTGAAAGTGGGTAATGCGGATACGTGTCCCTAAAATATTGCTGCGCTTACATATGTAAATACTATTATTGCGTTTTGCATTGCAGCGAGTATATGATGCTTACAACGGCTTAAACAAATTAAAAAGAATATGCTTATTTTCATCTGTTTTTAACGTTGATGTTTCAACACAACATTTGTACTCGCATCCGATGAACCCGAATGTTTTATGGTCTCGTTACAAAAAATTCGCGAGCGATTTATTGTTGAGAGTTTATGCGGCATACGATTGAAAATGTTATAAAAAATATGTCTAGATGTTTTATTTACTTTTCAGTTTTAACATTTCAACGTGTACCTGATTTAATATTTTAAATAATGATTGGTAATGTAAGGTAATCGTAACGCTGTTTAGTTTATTTAACTTGAAAATTACTTTGACCTGTTAAAAAATTATAACACCAAGACGAAAGAAAAGGGAGGTCTAACCAATTTTCAGGCTAAATCTAGCTAACGAATTTCGGAAAAACTAGAAGATAAGGGTTTTACTTTTCTAGCTGGAACTCCACCCTAGTATACGTAGATCGAGTTAATTAGTTAGTGTTCTTCACCGTATCTAAGCAGTATCTCTAAATGAATTTCTTCGGAGGATTAAAGCTGTATCAAAGCGCAATAGTATGCGAAACAGTAAGAACTTATTGAATTAAAAATCATATTATAATGATTCGTAATCTTGAATTAAAATTGTATGGAAATAGATATAAATAAATCTCGAAATTTTTCATAAGGTTCAATGCCAATCGTAAAAAAGTCTTCTACAATTCCATTTTAATTATTTTTTGGAATCGATGGTAGTAAACAGCTACTAAACATAAAAGCACCGAATGATTTTCTGGAAAATTTCAAGGTTACCGCCGCTAGCTTTAAACAAACTTTTATGCACAGTTCGGCTGAGATATTCCAAGTAGTTTACGAACCGTGATGGAAGATACTTAAGTATGCCCGTGTACGCGCACTTAGCTAGAACATCTACGCGTTCATGCATCTTCTAGAAATTACATATCCGGGCCTCTGAAGTTATGTATTTTTGTTGAAATAATTATTTTCTCAAAAGTTGTATCTCTTGCGTAAAACCCTTCTCAATAAAAATATTTGTGTGAAATTATTTGTAGAATACACAAATAGTTTTGTGTATTCTACAAATTAGTGTGACTTCGACTCAGTTAATGTGTAAAGTTTAATTAAAAGGAAGATTAAAGATTGAAAAAATACGATGCTTTTTTCGTCAAGAATTAATACTTTAATTATCTGCAACTTATTCAATATAAATTATAAGTATGTAGTTCATCATATTTTAAAATTGCTAATTTAATTATCACTTGCACTTATGTTTTATACGCTACTTATATGAGTTTAATTTCAAGAAAGACAACTCACGCATACAATGGAGATTTGAAGAATATGGTTAATAATATCGGTACTTATTACGCTGCACACAGCTAATGGTTACTTGTTTTCTAGATTGAATATTCAATTTGCAAGTGTAAGGGTGCAACTTTTATCACAAAATTTATTCCATTGATTCGTCAGCTTCTCAGTATTATATATGCAAAGGTAAGCAGACTTGAATTAAAACTTATGATGAATTATAAATAATAATGGAATTTTCATCGTCTATCCTTTGCCTCTCACCGATTTTAGAGCATCGGATAAACTATCTTGTTTACCACGAAAAGAGTATCGTATCAGCACATTGGCAACTCTTCACAGCTATTTTCTCCGACAGCCATCGACACTATGGAAAGAACACGCCGAGTTGTTTTGGAAACGAATATACAACCCAATCTATACCGCAATAGATGAGGATCAGATTGTCGACTTGGTCTCGTCAACATCGATTTCGAAGAGAGCGAAATAAACGTTGAAATCGAGGCTATCCTACCTTTAATCTCGATCGATGTCTCGTCTCAAAAAGTTCTGCAGTTCTCCACAACAATCAGAGTCTCCCCTTACTCCCGTGCATTAAATGGCTCTCAGCTGGCTATCGAAATCGCAACGACTTCCACGGATCTAAACTCAATCAATCGCCGCGGTATCTATGTATATATATATATACTTCGGACCGATCTTTTATCTCAACAAGTCATCATTACGCTTGGATTTCCCGCTCGGCGGCCGCCGGCGAAAGCCGATGCGCTCTCGTTAATAAGCGCAGCGCGGATAATCCGATAGCTCGCATCTTTTGCCGTCAACGCGCGAGAGCAGCTCGAGCACTCGAAAGATCGGTGCACAACCGCAGTAGCAACAGCAGCAGCAGCAGAGGAGGGAAGGAAGTTACAATCCGTCGGTTCTGGAGCGCGGCGCGCAACTGAAATAACCACGCCGCTACTGCTATACGCTATGGCTCGTTGTCGAATATCTCTGTCGGTCCGCGCGCGCTCTATAACACGCGCTCTCTCTCTCTTCCCTGTTTGTACGTTGCGCGCGTGCGGTGGTCGCCGACGCAGTCGCAGACTCTCCACCTCTCGCGCACCGCTTCTATCGTACACAGAGGTCCTGAATGTGCGTGTGTGAGTGTCTCTCTCTCTCTCTGTGGGTGGCTCTCTGGATTCTTTGCTATCTCGATCCTTCCAATATAATAGTGACGTCCTCGGGAGGTAATATTGGGAATGCCCTTGCTACGGGGGATGTAAACGGCGCTTGCCAAGTTCGAATAAGAGCTGCTACTTTATGCTATTTTTTTTATAGGGATCGCGCGCGAAAGAGGCTGCAGTCGGTGTATAGCGGGCCGCGTCGAAACGACGGACGTAAAAAACAAAAAGGGCTTTGTTATCGTATGAGCCTGATTTTTGCACCGATATTTTTTTGCGTAAAATTATATTGAATTCAGGATTGATTGATAGCTTGTGCAGGCAGTAAAACTTTATTTTGACACGGTCACATGCACCGTTCGGATTCTTATATTTCGCGCCCTGTTGGATGTAATGGAATGAGAATCTGCAGCCGAATGAAATTTGGACGAAAATTGAATCGGACCTGTGGTGGATTCGTCGATGAATGCTTCCTAAAACAAAAAAGGTTAAATTGAAAGCTTATAAGCTTTTATCTAATGTGCAGCCAATACCATTTAAAATTTACGCCGTTCGCGACTTAGCGCGGTGAACTTTCCAACCGACTTACCCTATGCGAAGTGGGATTAGATTGTAATTGTACGGACATCTCGTTCAACGGGATTTATAGTATCTAGTAGCGACGAAGTTAGAGCTGTTTTGCCTGCTAGTACCACTTAAATTCGCGGATGTGTGCCCACAAAATTTAAAGTGCAGAGACCTGCAGAAAAAAAGACAATACGCGAGACTTCGTCGATGACTCCATCAGTCACCCCACATACTTTTGTACTTGCTTAAATTGCTTGAATATTGTAATAAAATTGTTATGGATTTAGAATCATTAGGTTAACTGAGTAATAAATCTCGTTCAGTATCGCACGAATAAATTCCGTGATAAATCACGTAAATTGCATAATTCGTCAAGTTAAATTACGTGATAACGTTGATAGTAGATATCTTACATTTTGATCCTTTTACAAATGCTCGTTGAGATATTTTGCTCATTTCAAGAGTGGCTTCACTACTTGCCACCTGCTTCGAATCTTACCGCTTACTTTAAAAAGCGACCTTTATATAGAGTAAAAACCTTTCATTGATCAAACCGCGACATTACTCACGACATAGAAAAACGTATCTATATATGGGATAATATATAGGAGGCGAGGACGGTGGGGAGCTTGGGGCCGAGTTCTTTGTTTCTCTTTTTTTAGGAACTTCGCTCAGATTTTATGGGAGAACATTGTGGGGTGAAGCGATACTACGTATAAAATATCACTGAGTCCGAGACTTAGATATAACGAAAACACTTCCTTATTCAATTTTTTTGTATTTCTTTCGTTATCATCCTAAGAAAATGACCAAATAAAAAGTAGAAATACTAAATCATTGAAATCGTACCAATCTGTAGGCTTTTATTAGTTTTGCGTTGAGCATTAATATTCTGCTAATAAATAAAGAATGTTATACCAAAATTTCGCATGAAAAAATATTATAAAAAAATATTAAAATTTTTCTACGCTCTCTTTACTTGTTGATGATTCGACTTACAATGCCGTTCTATTCAAAACTTTTTTTTATTCAAGAACGCTTATTCACGTATCGCCAGTATAAGCATTCTTACCAAAAAGACAACACCGAAGAAACAAGAGGCATTGTCTCTGGGAATTACAACAAAGAAAAAAGACTTTCTACCGGAAACTTCGAACGTTTTTTGAGTATTATATTCTGATAATTTAGGACTAAATATTATACATTCATGAATTTTTAATAATAAAGAAAAGTGAGCTTATTTGTGTAGAAAACTTTCTGTATATTAATAATTTCTTTGATAATGATATATTATTAAAAATACAATCTGCTTCTCGTAACCATACTATCTTTATCATTTGTTTTGGCGGTAAAGTATTCTCGTTGTCCATTCGATCCTGTGACCGAGTGAAATATGGAAAAATCAACAAAAATAATATTATTTACTTGTCTCTCGTAAGTTACTTATCTACTTCGTAATTAAACTTCATTATTTAATATTTCAGCTCACATACAGGTAATGAAGATAAAAAAGATTGATCGAGTTGATCTGATATGTAGTCTAATGAAGTAGACGTGTTAGGGTAAACTTTGATACACTGTACAGTTTTTTATAATGTTAACAGTCATATTTTAATTATGCTGAGTAAAATTATGCTCTAAAAGATTTAACACGAAATTTATTGATTTCCTTCGTAGTGTAATCTAAGGGTTCTTTTGATAAAGAATAAGATGTAATTGTATTTTCTTACATTTTAAAATCATGAATAACTAAGAAAAAAAGAATTTTTGTGAAGCAAAAAAGGTAGATCGATTTAAATAAATTGTTACTGTAACGTTTATTTTATTTATTATTTTTATTTACTTTTTATTTACTTATGAGATTTTAAAGATTTTGATAGTAAAGTTAATATATTACATACATGTACTAATCAGAGAACTAATCTTAACACTGTTATAATGGAAGTCTCCGCTAATATATATAAATATATCAGTGAAAATAACAATAGTTTTCATACGCTATCAAAGCTGCAAGGCCTATGATTTAATAAATACTTTATCATGCTACAACTGTGGTAGACTTGGTCTCAGTACAGTGAAATGTAGAAATACTACCACTTGTCTGTAATGTGCAGAAAAACACAAAACAGATGTTCAATAATATGATTCAATAAGATATTCAAGACCGAATGCACTAATTGCCTATACAGTAATATAAAATATGGGACAAAATATAGTACTAATCATCTTTCATCCGATATGGATGAATGTGAGATACTAATAAAAAAGATAAAATATATATAGACTCAACGGATTATCCTATACCACCTTCCTTACAAACATGGAATACAACAAGAGTGTCACGAATAAATAACTGGCAACACTCACCTATACTCACTACGTCAACTACAAAGAGCAATACGATGAATCTGCATTTGTCATTATATCTTATAACGATTTTGAAATTCTTAATTCTGTGAGAAAAGTAAAAGAGAGTTTGATTTTATATTTAAATATTAGAAGTTTCAACACTAATTTTGATAAACTATAAATTTTTATTAAGAGACTTAAGATCAATCCTTACGTTATTATATATGCTGAAACGTGAGAATTGAAACATCATCAATATTTCAACTGGATACAAGATGTATTATAATCATAGTATGATTAACAAATCAGATGGAGTACTTGTATATATAAATAAGAAGGTAACCCAAAACACTGAAATAATTAAAATAGGTGGATTAAAAATTTTGTACATTTATTCAACTAAATTCTAATAGCAAATATTTGCCTCGTACAGATCACAGGATTTACCCAAGTTAGAATTTAATATGAATTCTTTACTTGATTACTATCCACTATTTATAGATATTGATAGAATATTGAAGTACAAAAAATTATTGATAACATGAAGTTAAAAAATGGTGGAATAGATAAAATCAATTCAAAAACACTGAAAATAATATCTGTTTTATTACTAATCCTTTGGCTCATGTTTTTAATAGATGCATAGAGAAAGCTATACGGCCTGATGCACTAAAAGAAGCTGAAGTAGTAACAATATATAAGTTTGGAGCTAAACATGAAATTTTTAATTATAGACCAATATCTTTGATATCAAATCTTTGATATCTATCAAAAATTAAAAAAAAAAAATTACAACAGAAGTTTTTGTTTTGTTTCTAAATGTAATATCTTAGATACAAAACAATTTTGATTTATCAAAAACAAAGTAACAAAAGAAGCCTTAAGTTTTTGTAAATAAATTATATGAAAATCTGGAAAAGAGTATACCCATTGCTATAACTTTTAGACTCGGCAAAAGCTTTTGATACTGTAAACTATAAGATTTTACTCGATTAACAATAGAAGGCAAAAGGTTAGGATAGGTTAAGTGGAAAGCAATTTGTTAAAACTAAACACTGGAGTCCCGCAAGGGACAATCTTAGGCCCGCTACTATTCATATTATATTTGAATGATCTTCTAACTAACATGCCAGAAAATTCTATCTTATCATACGCTGACGATACTGCTATAATATCGACAGGTAAAACCTGGTCAAATGTAGAAACCAAATTGAACAAATAATTAGAAGAGGTATCAAATTGGATGGCATTAAACAAACTATATCTGAATATAAAGAAAATTGTATATATCCCCTTTGGAAAGTACTGTGATAGTATTCCCAACAAAATTGATATCAAAATAAACAATGAACACTTGAAAAGAATTGAAAACTGCAAATATTTGGGGCTGATATTTGATTACAATCTAAAATATTTGTTTTCTATAAAATCTCGAAATTTATGCAAATCAAAACATTAAAAACTATATACTATGCTTTCTTTCATAGAATAATTACTTATGGTATAATTGCATGGAGAGGAGCTTATAAAAAAACTGCAATTATTACTGAAAATACAGAATAGATTACTAAAAATAATAAATAAAAATACTTTTGCTCAAGATAATCCAATGAACTTGCAGCAATTATTAAGATGTATAACAAATTACCAAATGATATTAAAACCTTAAATACAGGAAAAAGATCTACAATTAGGGGGGTCGTCTATCTTCACGCCCAAATTTCGGGCCTATTTTTGACGATGGATTGCAAAAAAACTGCACATGATATTGACACAATTTTTTTTTTATTTTGTAAGGTGATTCTCAAACTTGGATATAAAAAAAAGAAACAATCATTTTTTTAAATATTTTGCCCTTGACGCGTCCTTGAATGCATTACTGCCGGAGCGACATAGGCAAACCGCTGGCAAGAGATTTCAGTTTCAGAACCTTGAAACATAAAAATATTTATTTTTACTTAATGTTTACTACTCCAATTACAAGCTGACTCAAGCTTTTTGGAATATTTAAAAATCTGTCAAAATGGCAGCGATTTAAAAAAGAAATGCATTTTCTTACCATGTTTTTCGAGCTAAAAAGAACTGTAAAAATCGAAATTTCTTTTTTTTTTCAAA
>UELV01138402.1:11075-22197 GCA_900490015.1 Megastigmus stigmatizans
TTTTTCAAAAAAGCTCATGTCTACTTGTAGCGAGATGTTTTCTGAATTAGTAACAATTTACAGATTTATAATATCTTTGATAGTTTCGTCAAAATCGTGCCAGCCGTTTTAAAAAATACTAGTTTTGGGAAATCGCGTTTAAAGATAAATGATGAACGTGAAAAGTCCGTACGGGGCCGGGTTTGAGGTTTGGGGCTCCATATCTCGTGAACCAGCATGCTTTCGATCAAATCTTTTATAGGGCATGTTTCTAGCAATATCTAGATTAGAAATATGCAAAAAAATCGATTTTTTCAAACCGCGAAGGTAAACGACCCCCTTAAGTTAAAAAAATGGATCTACACAAATGTATAAATTATCAAATAAACAAAAAAAAAGATAGACTTGGTCCTATAGTTTCCAGCTATAGGAATACAAGTTTGAAAGATAATATACATAATAAGTATAAATGAACATATTACTGTTAAATATTGATCAAATTATATTTTTTGTTAATAAGAGACTTATGTTAGTGCTCGTAGTTTAAAGTATATGTAGATATATGAAAGATCTGCTATTTTAGTTTGTAAGTGATGCATGTAAATTTGCATGTACCAGACCTGCATACAGGAAATGTTATTTTCCTCTGCAGGGTTACTATATAATGTAATGAAATTATTTTTCTCTGGTTTAAATAAATAAATTAATTGCGAATATGGGAGAGTTTTTCTTGTGAATATTTTTAACTTTTGAAATCGCATCCGTATAAGTTTTTCTGTTCCTACATCTCTTCAATGAAAATATTGATGCAGAGTTTTATATCAAATCGTAAATTGCATTTCAATTCCATACTATAGTAAGATATTGGAAAATTTACTATTTACACAGTTAAATCTATTCGCAATTTAAATGATATATTTGAGGAGTCTCGCTATCAAAACTACGGTAGTTAAAACGCGAAAAAGAGAGACGTGTGACCACTGCTCTAATTCTATTCAATTTAAAATTGTCATTACTCAAAAAATTGATGATGAAAATGTGCAACGAAATTTATCAATATTCTTGAATCTATGGACAAACATGTATAGTATTATTTAAAAAACTTCGAAGTACCGTTAGCATGGTTTCCAAAATGTAAAACAAAATTGCGCATATTTATTTTATTCTTTTGATAAATGTTTGTTATGAATTACCGTCAAAGTATATTTTAAATCAATACAGAGTCCTAAGATATTATTTATCGTATAAAAATTTTTCGATCCAATCTTATCGCCAATTGTTTTGTAATACGTAATTGAATACGCTGAAAATGCATTATTTTTACAAGAGCCCATATTAAAAAGTGAAAAATTAAAACATTTATTTTTCTGCTCCAAGATACCCTAGGATGCTTTTTCTGTGTAAAAAATTTCATCATTTCTTTACTGCTGTTCTTATTCACTACAGAACCTCCTTAAGGTAGTTATCTCCAAAACCCTATTTCTTAGAATATGTCTAAAAATTTTTGTATTTGTTTACTTTAAGTATAGTTTGTATGCGGTTAAAATCTGGAACCCGCAAGCGGCATGAAATTTGGAGATATTGAGCCTCGAAATTGTATACTTTAACATTGAAAGCCTATACTGAGAATCTAAGGCCAGAGACGTTTCGTTCAATTGCAAACCAAGTTTTCTTACGATTTAAAAAAAAAACTAATCTCATGATGTAAAATAATAATACGAATCATGAAGAAAAAAGCTGAATAGGGCAAACGGTGCTTTTTTAAAGATACAACAGTCCAAAGATTTAATCCCAGGCACCTATATAGTATATCTATATTTGAAGAGATAAAATTAAATAACCGAGCCCCTGGCTCAGCTGAAGAGCTATCGATGTCGGAACCTATTAACACTTTTCATATTACAATATTGGTTATTCGCATACTATATTCATTGTCCGGACATATGAACACTCTTAATACTAGAATATAAATTACACAAGACAGAAAACTATCCCAGCATCTTAAAGTATAAGTTTTCCTCTTGCGAATGCCGTTGAGTTTGTTCAAATATCTGTTTGTTCGCCGAGATATCACATTTTGAAATTTTTATACTTGCGAATTTCTCAATATTCGAAAATAAAATATATCAATATATTGTATATACGTATATAATGTGAACTGTGTTATTATTGAATAGAATCAAACATGTCCTAGAAACGCAATAATAACACTGACACTCAAAAAAAAAAGTTGTTTGTTACAAAGACTAGACAACTTTTGTTTTGTGTGCCTGTGTAATGTACCACAAATAAGTCGAATTAGCTTGTATAAATCAATCCAACATAACAATAAGTTTACTGCGCTCCGCCGTGTCTCTATACAGCCTTTTTACACCGATACATATCTGTTAGATTTTAAAAGGGACTGTACACTAGCGCGATTGACGGGAATTAATAAAAATTCTATTGACTTCAACTCGCTATTACGCGTACGCATGTGCATGAAATTTTTCGAAATTTTGGCTAAATATTCTTTAATACATGGTTAAACTGATGCAATAGGTTAGAACTTTAAAAAATATTTCGTAATAGGAGTTACACAAAAAAGAAAAACAAAAATTCATTTTTAATGTTGTACATTTTCTTTCAAACGATAAAAGTGTTTCACAAATACTGGAATTTCGAAATTTTTAATGTATAACATTATTCGGTAAAGCCTAAAGAAGGTTTGGGTAAAGCATTGTCGGTTTTTCGCAGTGTTATCCCTCTACTCTTTTGCTTTTCTTACATAAAACTCTCAACTTCAAACTTTGAATTGATATAACTCACAAACCAGAAGGTGAGCTTCCTTTTTTTATTTTTTTATAACATTTCCATTGTAATTTTCTATCATATACTAGTTTTTTTTTAAAAATTCCTCGAAAAGTTCTTATGATATAATAAGAAATGTCTCTGTTCTCATGGCTTGGTATAGGGAATACTTGTTAAAAGTCGAAATTTTGAGGAAAGTTTTCTCGATTTCGGGAAGGTATAGCTTCTTGAAATTTTAACCAGGTATAAATAATGCTATTTTAATTGTATAATATAAAAAAATAAACAAAAAAATATATATTCTTAATTTATTGTATTTATCTTTTCTTAATAATTCTACACTGATGATTTTCATTTGTTCTTTGGCAAATCCTGAATTGATTTAAATTTCATATTTAATTAGTTCCAGTCCGGAACAGTGACTTAAATTGTACCAATAGCTAACAGTGGGTAGTGAATTGTATATTTGGATAAATAATACTGGAGGTAGTAGCGTGTCATATTTATATGCACAGATAGTGTTACTTGTTCTAAAAATATCCGAAAAAGTATAAATATATATTTCAATTATACACATGTAATAGAAAAGATAAATTAATTTGAAGGAAGCTACGTGCCAATGAATTAATATTGTTTTTTTTTTAATTTAACATTTCTCGATGTTTTATGTGGTGATGTAGGTTTTCTACTTTTTCTGTAACGATTTTATTTCATTCTGACCTCATCCGAGTCGTTCTTTACTTGAATTAAAATCATGTGACGATGTAGTAAGAAATTATTGATGTTTTAAAGAAACTATGTAAATTAAGTTCTACGTTTAATATACATCCTATGTAGATTAAGAAGGTAGTAATGAATGAATTTAATTTATCCATATTTATCCATATTAAAGGTAGAATGAATTTAATTTATCCATATTTCAGTTCAATTTGAGTTTAAAGAATAGGCAATATGGTTAGAGTGTTGTATTAGTTTATAAATACTTAGCAAAATATTTATTTCAATTTTACATGTAATTGCTAAAATGACATTTTTAAAAGGATTAATCTTGTTGATATGAATAAAATAAATAAATAAAATGAATAAAAATTATTGCATGTCATTAGCAATTTTTGAGTTTTCCTTTATGCTGTGCATTTTATTGAAAAAGCTTTATTCAGGATATATTATACTTCTGCCCAGTATAGAAGCTTTATATAATGAAAAAGAAAGCCAATATTTTTCAGAATAGATTTTTCTTGTTATTTTAAAATAATCCTTATTTATAGAAATACTTTTTTAGTGAAATGTTTTGCATTGGTAAAAAATAAGCGCAGCACAACGATATGCCTATTATTTCAGAGAAATTCAATTATGTTGTTCATACATTAGTGTACTATTTTCTATTTTCCTTGTAAAACTTTAACAATTCATCTGCAAATGGAATCACTCAGTTCCAAATGGAAACATTTACAGCCTATCTGGTTTACACTTCGGCCTGCTTTTGCTAAAATAATTTAATAATTTTATTGTTTAACCTACATACCTATTGATAGATATGAACCATTAATGGTTGAAATCTTGCCCTGTGTGTGTTTGTATTATATTATGTTGTAATAATAGGTACTAAAAGATAAATCATAATAAGCAAAATCAATACCTATGTTAGGAGATGGCATTAAAATGTGTGTATTTGAAATGATGTATTCTGTGTTCGTCGAAGCTTTACATTATACTTATGCATAAGACTTACATTTTCGTATTAACCGTAATATCGTCTAAAATTGTACACTTAAAGTGTTTCAGGTCGAATTAATCATTTAATAATGAGCCTTAAACTGGCTAGCTTTTACGCTTAAGAAATTATCATACATATAGCTTAAAGCTCGATTGAAACGGAGCGTAATGTTCGTCTCGAAATAATGAATTCACGCATAATTTCCGGGGAAGAATCAAAAGCGTCACTAGTCATAGACATCAAGAAAAAGCATTACTGTAATATCGCTTTTTGAGTCTCTTGAGTTTCGAGTTACCGCTAAATTGGCTGCACCGAGGATCACGCCGAGTTAATTATGATCGTTAAGTTGCGCCCTGAATCTGCTGCTCTAAAGGTGAAGGGTGGCTAGCAGCTTTTGTCCTTCCGGACTCGCCACTCCCTTCAACCTCTACTCTGTCATTCGTTTATTATGATTGTCACAGATGAAACTTGGTGTTACGACCATTTGCTTGATGTTAAACTACAGCTGGAATCACGGCTCTTCTGTGTTCTGTTCTATATGTATATATATGTATGTGTGTGTCATTGCTTCATGCTCTAATGTATGTATTTTATAAATGAACCTTTTATTATAGAGGATCATTTATCAATGTCTGATTCTTGCCCAAGGTTTTATCACATTTCCTTGTATAGAATGAAGAGTTATTATTACTTTTTTTTTCATGCTGTAATCCTTCATTCGCACCACATTTTACGCGATAACTTGCCGGTTGATAATAATTATTTTTGCATAGATAAGGACTTAGATTAAACATAATATAAATGGTAATTATATTAATTAGCACTGAACTGTACCGAGTTAAAAAATAATTTACGGCGTGGCGAACTTGTAAAACTTGAAAAAATAGAGTGTGGTGAAAAAATACGCATCATAATTATTTTGTTTTAAAAATCAGTAATATTTATAAATGTATTTAAAAAGTTTTATAAACTATTGTTTCTATATCTTTAATTGTATTGTAAACTTTTTTAAAGTATTGTTTTGGCTTCTTCCTAAAGGAAACTTAGTGTTAGTGAAAAAAAAGTTTTGAGAGAAGTATGTTTTGAACATATATGTTTTTTTTTAAAATTGTTTGTGTGTGAGTGTGTGCGCATGTTACGTACTTGATCTTTGGAACTGTTTCACCGATTTTCATACAACTTTGTTGAAAATAATTCGCCCAATAATTCTTCAATGCCAAATATATTTTAAATCAATAAAGTCATATCCATTTATTCCAAACATATTTTGTCTGTGTTTTTATCGATCAGAGTAGTTGTGAGAACCAATTGCAACATTTGATGATGAATAAAAATAATGTGGTTTGCATAATAAATAATAAGTAAACTTGAAATATTTATTAATTTAGATCTTTCAATCTGTGATAAGTGCATTACTGGTATACATTTAGGAAATAAATGATTTCTCTATTTACCATGGCACCAATTAGCCTATCCTCATATATATCATTTCAGCTTTGCTTACCTTAGACTCGTCAGTGAGACATTGTAGAACAGAGCTTACCTTAGACACTGAAGATTAGAGATTAGCTTTTGTTTAATAGGATACCAAGCTTCCTTGACAGGCTCGGTCATTTCGATCATTTGTTCGATTACTTGCATTCTTAGTATTTTATCAAAATATCATAGCATTTAATAAAGGTTTTAATACTCCTATACAAAAAAAAAACATTATTTTGTCAATGAGGTTTCTACAGACAGTTCTGAGAATCAATTAAAATTATTTAAAATAGCTAAATTCTGTCAAGTTCAATGAATCCGTTTTAAAAATATCTAAATAAACATTAATTGCCAATCATGCCGTGTGAAAGTTGGAATGTTCATTTATTTCTGTTGTGCTGATACGTGTAAGTTTTATTTATTTCGGAATTTCAGATTTGAATATCGACCTCATATTCGTATGCATTTCTTCTCTCTTTTAACGGTTTAAAGATGAGTAAACAGAAAAATTAAAAAGAAAAGAGTAAATACATATTTAAAAATGTAGCGACAAAAATATTGATATATTCTTCAAATTCCTAATACCTTTTGGACTACTTTTCAAGCAGATTTCAGTCTATGTACGCAGCATTCTTGGAATGTTCGCAAATCTCGTTGTTTTGCTCTCTTTATGCATGCAGAAAATTTAGACTTAAAGTTATTGCAATTCCTGGTATTCGAGTAAATGATAT
The DNA here is from genome assembly GCA_900490015.1 of Megastigmus stigmatizans. Classification (NCBI taxonomy): domain Eukaryota; kingdom Metazoa; phylum Arthropoda; class Insecta; order Hymenoptera; family Megastigmidae; genus Megastigmus; species Megastigmus stigmatizans. The sequence continues at coordinate 17,772 of UELV01138402.1, forward strand.
TTTGCTGATAAAAAGCAGTTTTTTCTCTTGAAAAAGTACTACAGTTTGTAAAGTCCATCATCAATTTACTTTTCCAATGGCTTGTTATATTAGGGAATCTAATTTTATACGTTTATCTATACAAACTGCTTACACAGTACTCGGGAGGTTCTCTGGGTTATATTTAGGTGAACAATACCCCTTAAACGTGAAAACTTTACAGCGTACTTTTTTCTTATCCCGTCGTATTTATAGTGGCTGCACAGCGGCCACAGGTCGTAAACTCCTGAGAAGCGTACGGTCCAAATCCAAAATGGCATATTTATATATATCGAGATAAGCATATGACTTGCGGATAAAGATTTATTTGCTCGCGAGGAAGAGTCGAAAAATCAGACTGCTCCGAGTGCACAGCATGCAAACTTGAGCGCGTTACGTAATTCTGGTGAAAAAAAAAGGAAACTTTTTGCTGGTTATAAAGAGTTGATGCGTGATGTCGGCGTGAGGTAAAGAGGTCGAAATTGGGTCGAGCAATGATCTGAACTGGTGGAAAAATGAAGCATGAAAATTCCATGGCACGTAGCTCAAATGAAACTTGTGCTTCTTGGCAAATGAAATGAATAAGAGAGAGAGAGAGAGAGAGAGAGAGAGAGAGAGAGAGTTGTTGGTAGCCAAGTTTGAAACATACACTGCCAGTTTGAAATCGTTAAAAGTTTTTTTTGTACCGAGAGCTCAATATTTGGTGATTATTATTACGTATATGATGATATAACTGTGCTCTCTGCGTATCATCGCGAATTCGCGGAATGAAAAGACCGTTATTTTTAATATTAATATTTTTTAAAAGTTCACGTTTAAAAAAGTATAACACAGTTGCATGCAGTACAAAACTTGTAGGATTTTAAAATGTTTTAAAATTTTTTATTATTCTAAAAAGGTATTCGGTGTATGGGTGCCGTTTGTTATCCCCGCTGTTTTAACTATACGCGTCCTTTAGCGATACGCGACTTGGTAAAGTCACCGATAAGCTTATATTTTTCATTAAAAACTAAATTATTTCATGGAGTATAAGCTTCTCATTGAAACCGTGAACGAGCTCTTGCGTGGGTCTTTAATTCGCAATAACGTAAATGCGGATATAGGTTTGGTTTTTACCTTTCAAAATAAAATTCGACATATTTTGATAAAATTAATTTTGATGACGTATACTTTCTTTGATACTTGTGGCTTACTTACATAATTAAAATTAAAAGGTTCGGAGAAAACCAGTAATATTATATTTTAGTTCCTGTCAAGAATAAAATTTTAATTCTTTAGAAACTTATTTTAATTGAGATTATTACATTCCAATGTAAATTTTTATTATAGTTTGAAATTTTTGCCAGGATGCGTTATCTTAAAAAAATATCAAATGTAACTGTGCATTAAAGTACAATCGACGTAAATCAAATAAATAGTGGCAAATTTCAGTAATAAACTAAAGAAGAATTACTGTGATTTGAAGGGGATTTTCGTATACAATTAATTACAATCGATATTATTACTGACAATAATTAAACTTTTACCAATACAAACTTTATTTATTGTAATAATATTTGCATACTGATTACATAAGGATATAATACTTAAAAATACACTTCAAAGAGAATTCAATTCACTGCCGATACTGATTATATAATTATACCAACCATCGCATAATCTTATCGAATTTATAAAATAATATTTTGCCACAGTTCATGTTAGACTCGACGTATAAAAACCTTTTTGCCGATGCTCATTTTCTGGAAGAAAGAAAGGAGGAAAGAAACTGGCAAAAGAGAGAAAAGATATATAGATTACACGGGACATTGGGTTAGGAATGTCTGGAAAGGCCTGGAGAGATCGTCGTCCCGCGGCCACTGTCATTAACTGCGGATGCGCGACGTGTTCGGCCGGCTGGTATAGAGTCGTTTAATTACTTTATCGGGCCGCGGCGGTGCGGTTACATTTAATGGAACTGGAATCGGAAGGTTGGAACGGATAATCTGGGTGTGCGCGCAAAGTCTGGAAACACGCCATATATAAACGTCTTAATTTGACGTCTCTCCGGTGGCCGTGCGCTCCACGTAAGTTTCCTGCGGGCTTTTCGCGATCGTTTCAGCTGTTACGGGACACTCCATGAGAGTGTGTGTGTGTGTGTGTGAGAGAGAGAGAGAGTGAGAGAGAAAGTTTACAGATGCCAAAAGCCACCCAGTAAATACGCGAGGATCGCCGACATTACACACATTACGGATTAAAGGTGATAGGAACCGATCCCCGGGGAGACGTATAGTGTGTATCGGTGCTCCAGGCGATGAAAAAAGGTAACTTCAGGTTAGAAAAAGATAAATGAAAGCGAGAGCGGGACAAGTGTCGATTCAATTATTATTTCATTGTTCGTCTATCTACTCTCGGTCGTCCCCGCCACCGCATCGAGAGCGAGAGTGAATTGGTCGCTCTAGTTCAAATATATCGACCGTTACACGCTGTACGTGACTTTATTTCTTGATAGCACAGCGCGCGCACGGAAGACGAGCTACTTTTTTTTTTATCTTCGTTGAAAATTTAAATGCGCGCGTATAATGTGTATACCTTGTCGAGGGAGAGAGAGAGAGAACTGCGTGTCGGACGAATTTAAATATATGCCGTGGATGAATATTTGACGTAGGAGCTCGCTCTATCACTCTTATTTTAAAAGTTTATACTTTTTTCCTCGCACGTAGGCTAGTTTCAGCTGGAATAACTGACGATCGCTCGCAGTTTTAAGGTAGAGGGTCTGCTCTCCCCGAGAAATTGGAGCGGAAAGGAATGCGATGGTTGCGGAAAATATCGCGAGCCAGCTGAGTGAAAGTCTTTACGATGGTAAGCCCGAGTTTTGTCCGCGTCAGTCCGTCAATTTCGGCCTACGATCTAAATTCGTAATTTGTAGGGGAAAAGTGGATAATAGTCCGGGGGAACTATAAGTTTCGGGAAATACTTGCTGTGCAGATTATCCGGATGCATTATGATTCCGGTTATGAAAAATAGACGCTTCTTCCTCCTGCAGACTGTGCTACGTCGTCTATATTAAAAGAGGACAGCTCAGAGTTTTAATGATCACGAGTCCAGTGTATTACGAAATTTAAACGATTTCGAGCATTTCGAATCAGTGCACAAATTTTTGCGCACTTTTCCAACTAAATTCTATCGATATCATCTTCTTGCATACTATACCCCTATATTTTTCACGGTAAAATCTGACATTGTTCGTCTCGTGAAATTTCGAGCAAAAAATTGGTTTCGTTATCGTAGACTACCCGCGCAAATACAGGATAAGCCGGCCATACAGTCGTAGTATATATATATGTGCGTGTGTGTGTGCGTGTGTATGTGTGTAACGAACGATGGAAAAAGAATCAGGTCGCGCAGATCCAAGAGTATATAGAAAACTCGGTAGTCGTTATATGCTATAATCGAACGGTGCCGAACGAGCGTCAAATTTAAATCTACAATATATATCCGCTATAGCTGCGAACGCGTATTAGCGAGCTGCTGCAGAGAGACGCAAAAAATGTCTCTCTCTCTCTCTTTCTCTCTTTCTCTCTTTCTCCTCCCCCGCTCCTAAAAGCTTTCGAATTTTACGCGCAAGCATCCTTCGTTCTCTTCGCCATATGCGCAGCAGCAGCACGTATACATATATTCATTGCGCGCCACTATCGAAAAGCATTTTTCTCGAGAGCTATAAGCCGCGTGCAGATGTGCATAGCGCCTATGGAGCTGCTTGTTTGTGTGTCTATAGTCTGCCGCCGTGTAATATCAACCTTACACTGGCCAGCAGCTTCCAAAAGCTTTGGACGATGAGATTTATACTGTATAGGGGATCTGCGCCGAATCTCGCGTCGCTGCCCTCCTGCGAAAGCGCGCATCCATTACGTGTGTACGTATATCTACACAAACGGACGCTACTGGACCGAGTCTCAACTATGATGTAGAACCCGATCTTATATGTATATATATACACACACTTTAAGTAGAGCCCCGCGCATATACGCTGATGTACACACTGCCGCTTCGTGCATTACAGTGTCTATACTCCGCGGAGCGACAATTTATCGATGATTTTTATTATCTTGGATTATTAGTCTATACTCCGGCGCTTTTATACCATTTCACGATCGCGTCGCGTCGTGGCTAAAGTCTTTTTTATTACTTTTTCATATTGCGAATTTCTCGCTGGGACAAACGACCCGACTTACTTAAATATATGAAATATTTTTATCAATAACATCGTATATTTAGCTTTATCGTAAAAGCCCAAAAAAAGTACGATTAGATTGTCTTAACCCATTAACGACCAAGACCCCGAACTTTCAACAACTTTTTCAAGGCTTTTTTTTCAACTAAAAAGAAGGTTTTGAAAAATTTCGGAAAGATCTTATCCGGCGTATTT
>UELV01138404.1:0-20098 GCA_900490015.1 Megastigmus stigmatizans
GGGTTAATAAGGTTCCAAGTTCATTGCAGACGGGAAAAGTATTGGAAATTCGATTTGTTAAGAAAAAAAGGATGGAAAAATCACGTTTTTTTTTGTTTAAACTAAATTTTCTTATAGTTTATAAATTTTTAGAAAAATTTAAAGGTCACCATCGGAAAGAGCGAATCTTAGCCTATAAAAATATGTATTTTCTTAAAGATTTACTAACAAATTGTGTCTTTAGCAGAACGATGAAAAAAGCGTGAAATTTATGCCATCTTGGGCGTTTACGGGTTAATGGGTTAAAGTAACTAAATACTCAATCATATAATAAGTGAATTGATAAATTATAGAAGTGAAAATCATATGGATTTACCATTACAGCCAATTTGTTATCTATATATCAATCAGCATGGCCATTACATTCTTAATTGATCCCATTATCGCCAGAATAGTCTAAAAATCTCCAATAACTCTAATAGAAATATTCAAATAAGATGATATCGGCAGAAAGCTCGCACAAGAAAAAGAGAAACGCTAAATGCGTTAATGAGCATAAACAGCGGAAACACGATCATCAGCAGTAATCTCTCACGCTCAAACACCTACAATCACCGTAAATTTTCGTTCAGCAGCTCGTTTTTCGAGGCTATCTATATAACACATACATACATAGACAAGCACGAAACAGCTCTTTCCTCCCCATGAGCTGCGAGTTGGATAACCTACTTTTTTTCTGGACGGTGCGCGATAGGTCGTACCTCTCTTCGACTCTGCAGGTGTGGACGAATAAACACACACGTGAAGCCTCATTCCGAATGCCAGCCCCGTAACAGTTCGGATCGTCTTCCTCTCTTGTTGTCCAAGCTTGCGCGCGCACCTCGCGATGCAACGACCAAGAAATGGGCCGCGCTGCGATACGATGCAATCGCTGGGGATAAATGTGAGGAAATCGCCAAGTTCGGAGATATAATCGATCTGGTGATTATAGTCATGGGGTTATTTTGCTGTTGGGAATTTTTGCTGATTGACTTTTTAAGCGCGATGGAATAAATTATTATGCAGTGGAATGAAAATTGTAGAGATTAGAGATTAGATCCAATCGTTAACGTTCTTCACTGCTTATTTCAAACATACACTATTTGTGGAAATAATGATCTTTAGAGCATATCAATTTTTTTTTCTCCATTTTTCCTGCTGTAAGCCAGTTTGATTATATGTGTACTAAGTCGTACGAAATACAATATAAATTATTACGAGTTCATCGTAGCAGTTGATTGTGTGGTCTTGGTTGGTATAGAGAAGGAAGAAAAGGTTACGTTGACGAGGTGGATTTTCCCTTTACGGACTAGAAGATAAAAAAGAATAGACACGAGAGAGTGAGAGAGATACGAGGAGCTTAGCTGGAAATATACGACTTACTTCTGTATGCATCGATGCATATTAACGAATGCGCAGTGGAAAAAAATTGATCGTTTGCTTGGTAACGTGAAACTTGACGAGACGACTGAACGCTTGTTAGTTTGTTGCGGCTGCGAATATTACTATTTTTGTATGGAGTATATTTATATTATTAATTTGTATATTTATGGATACTAAAGTTTCTTGTCTTCAAAACCTGTTAAAATATTTTGAATACAATCAACATCTTTTATTTATCTGCTTTTAATTAGCCTAAATAGGCAATGAAAAGAGGAATTTAACCGTGATACTGTAATTGAGACGATTCTCCGGTACACCACATTATCAATCGTTATTCCCGGAATAACAAAGGTTAATGACCTCTACATGAACTTTTACAATCTGTTATTCTCCGCGCAATCATCGCATTGTTCACCTAAAAACAATTGTCGCTCTCAGTTCCAGAATCTCGTCTCCGAGACGTCAATCTCTCCTCGGAATATAAAGCGAGAGATGCTGCACAAGACGTCGGCCTCGTCAGTCAATAATACCAGAAAATCGTATACCGAGTCTCTTCTTTCGCGATAAGCGCGTGCGATTAGATTCTTCTTCATATTTACACTTTGCCGGCATCTGTTTGTATATACCTCTCTCTGTCTCTTCTCTCGTCCTCGCCTATGTTTGCCCAATGACGAAGCTGAGACGACGTTTTGGTCCATACGGTACGAGCCGCATTACACATATTTCCGATAAGAGGAGCGACTCGAGGAGCAACTACGTCAAAGCCCCAGGTCGCATCTTTCTTCCCTGCATCCTATACGTCTATGTTCTTTTCATGTAGGTGTGTCGATAGAGAAGAGTTTTCATTGACTACAGTCGGTTTATAGCAAGAAAGTTAATAGGCAATTTCAATAATTTTCAAAGGTCCTAGTGTGAACTAAAGCTGCTAATCTATAGAGATAATTTGCAACACGTTTGTATCTCTTGCTCGTACTGCGACTTAATTGCTTATTATTTGGAATAATTTTGTTTTAAATTAATTCTAAAATGCATACCACACACTTTCAAAAAAACATTTATTTAATATTTGACTTCAATGATTTCGAGCTCACGTGTTTTATATTTGCTGAAAAGTACGTAAAAAGAGTTAAAATAATGACATTAAAAATTATTTTCGCATGATGTTGCATTCGCCGGCTGCTGATTGCTATATCATGATGACCAATGATTTGCAGATAAAGCAAATAAAAGTGATTCGCGAGACATAAGAATCGGACAACAGATGATTGCCGGGCTTGGCACGTGCAGATCGCTGATAATGCAAAAATACCCAGACTCTTGGTACAGATTTACGATCAGAATATGATTACATTTATCAGAAAAATGTTCTTTAGGATGGTTTTATAACGTATACCTGTAAATTCAATTTAAAGATATTAAGACGACTTGTACTTCAATCTTAATCTTGAAAATTTATCTGAAACAAAGGAATAATCCCAATAATTGTAAGTGCGTTACTGACAACAAGATCAACTTCAATTTGTTATATGCTTTAAAAAGAATATTTTATACATAGTTGATTTAGTTTAAAAAATATAAAGTGGCTTTATTTCTACTGTCACAGTATCCCAAAATGTCTTTAAAAATTTCTTTCGCTGAAATTGAAATGGATTTGAGTCACTTAAAATTAAAAAAAAATTTAGCCCTTTTACTTGACGTTAAATGTTTTAAAAAAGGCCGAAAAGATTTTTCCTTATACTTAATACAGGAAAGTAGATACAGATAAATACAGAAAGACCCGATTTTCAATCAATTTCTTTTAACTTTCCCATCGTGTAAGGGAGTCTATTTTTGTTAAATTTAATATTCTTTATGCTCTAAGAGACAATGTAAGATTTGTACTTTTTCTTTAAAGACTTCATTCTATACTTATTTCGCCAGGGACCTCCTTTACTGTTCTCTGGAATATTATAAATAAAAATTACTTAAATAAGAGAATAACCCAAAAATTTCCAACAAACAGCAGGTTCAATATAAACTATATATATATAAAAATTACATAGCATATAGCATTTTTTCCTACAGCTCACAGTAAAGCATTACTACAAGTATTAAAAATTTCACTTGAACATAAATTAATCAACTAGCCTCAACCAGTACAATCACTTGTTTGCTCTACACTTCTATAACGAAAAAAAAATCAAGCTGCTTCTACCGAATTCCATCACCAACCAGCTTCTCTCTCTCTCTCTCTTCACGCTGCACGTATATATATATAGGTGTGTCGAAAGCATGTGCATCGCTGCAACACGACGGATGAATATGAGCAAACAGAAACGAACGAGAACGCGTACTTCGATTTCTCGAAGACCCAAGATTTTTTCTCCGCCCTACTAAAGTCGCGATAAGAGCGTTTTCTTGAAGCTTCATCGCTCCCGATAATCGAATCTCGCACTGTTGATCTGTTTGCTCTCTTAACGTAAGGCACCTTTCTCACTCTGGCCATTCTTTTTTTTTCGTCTCTCGTTTTAAGAAAGGTGATAACGATCGGAGTGGATTCTAGGATACATATAGACACTGTGCTGCAGTGGAACTCGCGAGATTGAAACACGTTTTATTTTTATTTATAAGCATTTCTTAATGTTTCAAGAGTGCAAAAGTAACTCTCTAAAGTAATTTTTTTTATTAGCAATTTAAAGGTGAAATACAAAAAATAATAATAAAAATGAATATAACTGATTTTGTTGAGAAACTGTGGCAGATGGCTTTTCAATGATTTATCGAGAAAACGCTTAAGATTCCAACGTCCTTAATATTGATACATAAACCTTTTCGCGCCACTGAGAAGAAAATCTTAAATGATCCCGTATAGTCAGATACTCGTTAGGGATCGATTAGTGCCGCCGGCGCGTCACGGCTACCATACCGACACACCTAAAGTGCGTCTATTTCAATGTGGACTCGTTGCAATTAGTCGATAACGAGATTCCTCTTAAGTGTGCATGCGCTTCAGAAATGAACGAGATGAGCCGTGCCCAGGATGTTTGGAAAATTTCTCTTTCCTGCTATTTGTACCTATATAACCTATACAAGATAACGAAGCTAACGATTCATTCTCGTGAACATACGCGTTATGTGACTCGATGATCGAAGATAACTTGTTTTTGGAAGCTTATAACCGCATAACTCTATATAAATGGAGTTGGATATGTTTAAAAAAAAAGAATTGTGTTTGAAATGAGCAGTGCGCATACTTTATGTATATAATACGGTTGACAATGTATAGTAACTTCAATCATTTTTCGATGCAGAGTAAATTTTAAATTGATAACAAATGAATGATCGAAGCCCAAAGTGGGTCTTTTAAGAGGGCTCAAAATCAACTCTACTGTTTCCTCACATAATTATTAAAAAACATTTATATATTTTTATTTTATTGAGTTATATTTACTGGCTTATGTTGTTTTCACAGCAGCTCACTGCATGGCCAAAAATTTAATCAAACCAAAATTTATGCTTATAATGTAAATTCTTTTAGCTTAACAAAATTTAACAAATAAAATATATCACATTGCGAAGTCATTAATGTGTAGATAAAAAACTATTTTATCACATTATGTTTCATGAATAATAATTTTATTAATGAAACATGTCTTTCACGACCGTGTATACGCGAGCTTTGACTGCGCCGAGATAAAATTCTTTACCTCCCCTAACGGCACCTAAACGGGCAAAAATTATATTACAATAATGCTAAATTACTTATAAAATAAACTTTTTAAATAAAATTTTTAAATAAAATTTGTAAATTAATGTATTCTTGGAACCTTTTCATAAAGATGCAGAAGATCTTCCTTTTTTTTTGTTTTCGTCTAATTGTATTTTAGCGATAGGTTTAATCATTCTTGCGACGAACGAAATAAGGCTTAAAAATCGGAGCATATCGGTAAATAATAAATACCGCTGACGAACATTTGGTTAGTTTTTCGCTATGGTCTGTTCAGAAACTGGAGTTCATTTCAGAGCGTCTTTTATGTCTGGCCAGCGTTACTTCTATGTAAACTCAAAGTAGCACGCATAGAGAGCAGCTTATATCATAAATCTATACTGGGCAATAAACACATTTTTCAAGTGCACGAGGAATAATCTTATATTACTTGGACGTCATTTATCGGCAAAAACCCAATACTCGCTGTGCGAACCTGTACCGACCAGTTCCGAAACTCTTATAATCTCACATGAAAGAGGGACAGCAGAAGTGGATCGAGACTTTGTCCGTAGGGAATAATTAGGACTCGGGAATTTTACCCCGTGTAAGGTTTTTCCTGGGTGTGGCCAGACGCATCCCGAGGTATAACCTTTCGGCTTTACATAATCTTGTACTTTATAGCGATAATTATGCCTCGACGGCGGGAAAGTAGCGTCGCATGGTTTTGAGTAACGACCTCTGTACCGTACCGTCATAAATAATTATGCTTACTTATTTTTCGTGGAAAATTTGTTGTTATTTTTTGTATTAAAATTGCCTGTAGAGTTGGTGTACTGGTTTTTCTCATCTTATGAATTTTAGTAAAATGTTACGCTTAAATTATAAGAATAATCGCAAACCCTGTTAGAAATTTAATAAAATAGTATAATAAATATTTTATTTAATATCTTTTAATATATATTTAAGTAATAATATATTTTATTTAATAACATTTAATAAATAATTAATAATTGTTCTATATATATTTGAACAATATAAAAATCACCAGAGCAAGGAAACTTTGAAGGAAACTCCATTTCAACAATATTTTTTTTGCACGAACTTGTAAATAAATCTAACCTTACTTTTCTAAGATACGGCAGCTCCGAATTTTAAGCGATGGAGTGACGCATGCGCAATACTTCGCCTATCGCTTCGAATTTATTATTTGAATTTTTCACGATTTTTTAGCGAAAATTTACTCTAAAAATTAGCGAAAAGTTTTATTAAAAATCCTATTAATTATTAGTGAATAGACTAATTTTGCTCGTGAAATTTCTAACAGGGAATACTTCAAGTTACATGGCCTGCCACTCGTGCGAAAGTCCAAGCCTTCTCATTTAAAGTAAGTTCGAAAACTTTCGATTAATCAAATACTGATTGAGTCCCAGCTAGGCAGTACCTGACTAATCAAAAGTTTACGAATTTACCATATTTACGTACTAAAATTTCAGGTATTGTTTAAGAAATTGCGGTAGTCATTGCTCCTAATATGAATTAAAATTGATTATAAAGGTTTTTTTATACAAGTCAGGTACGTCTCAGATAGGTAGATTTTGAGGGTTGGCCAACCTGTCACTCGAATACATTATATTTCATCAAGGCTTGAAAGTTAATTTAATATATGCAAATATTTTGAAAAACACAAAGTTATCAATACAAGATGTTAAATGAAGCTCACGCATAGATCTCTGTATCTCAAAAACAGCATCGTCCAAAAGAATAAACAAGAGAGGCGCAAAAAGGATCACCCCTCCGTAAACAGCGCACGGCGTCATTTTCTTAAATCGTCATGCGTAAAAAGGCCTCCCAAAGGCTCAAAGAGAAGCAGTGCCGTATAACTGTGTATACGTACGAAAAATACAAGCACTTCGAATCCAAAGGGGGAACAATGACAGAGTCTCAAGAGACGAGCCATATACATATATATATTATGAATTTTAGTAAAATGTTACGCTTAAATTATAAGAATAATCGCAAACCCTGTTAGAAATTTAATAAAATAGTAAATATTTTAATTAATATCTTTTAATATATATTTAAGTAATAATATATTTTATTTAATAACATTTAATAAATAATTAATAATTGTTCTATATATATTTAAACAATATAAAAATCACCAGAGCAAGGAAACTTTGAAGGAAACTTAGAAGGACGCATGCGCAATACTGCGCCTATCGCTTCGAATTTATTATTTGAATTTTTCACGTTTTTTTAGCGAAAATTTACTCTAAAAATTAGCGAAAAGTTTTATTAAAAATCCTATTAATTATTAGTGAATAGACTAATTTTTAACAGGGAATACTTCAAATTACATGGCCTGCCACTCGTGCATATGTATATATATATATGCTTCATAATCGCAGATGCAACAAAACGTTTGAATCCGTGCGCTGCGTCTCCTTTTATCGTTCTGCACGTCCGGGAGTATACCACGTGTATATTGTATCCCCGACCTCTCACTTCCTCTTTTTCTTTAAGAATCTGTTTTACATTCGCTGACCCTCGTATCCTACATCCCTGTCTCCATTTGATCTCGGTCCGCTGTGTATAGGCATACACTATAACGGACAAAAATTGTTGATGCGTTTAGTGTAATGTGACAGACGCTATTGTAACTCGATAGCTTGATAAATGAAGCTTTTTGCGTTTATTTGGACAGTATACTTATTTGAAACATTATTTTTTAATAATACAATGAACAGCTTCTTGTGTAGTATTCTATACTTTTTGTAAATTCTGTGCAATGTTAAAGAAACTGCATGTAAATTTTAAAATACAATCTCTTGTATTTTGGCTTCAGTTGGAATTTCAAATTTTTACTGAAATTGACTATGCTGCAAATAAATAGAATAACCCTAAAAGCACGTTCGTAAGTGCAATAAACCAAGAAGACTTACAATTTAGAATAACGGCATGTCCTCTTTTACAACTAACTGTAGAAAATGCCGTAACGCCCACCATACCTTTTGGCTGATCCTTTTTCAAAAATTTATTACCCTTGGCTCCAATTTCCCTAACTACCTCTGTTTATTACCTGGTCTCATTTTTCCACTGTCTATTCAAAGGGCACAATAAGAATTCTCGTAATACTGGCGTTTATACAATTGTCCGTACAGTATCGAAAACACCCAGCTTTAGCATTAACAACTTGAAGGACAAAAAAATCTGATGATACTCAGTCGCATGACAAATGATCAAGGTGCACGGCCACGAGCCGCAGGCAAGTTAGATTTATGTTCAATTTACCTATTTAGTTGGAGCGCTTGTTATATTTTGTCTGTAGGTACTAACATCTTTGGCCAGGGTCTACTGTCAAGTAACTGCCGTCGCCTTAAATTCGGGCATTATACAATAAACCGATCCTGGGGAAAACCTTTTTCCGCCAGTCAATTGTAACCCCACAATTAATCCTATATTGCGGATATTTATTTCTGAAAGCGTTTAGGGCACTATATCTATCCACGACATTGTTGAAAATGTCTCGGCGAGCTTTATACCTGTATAATCTCTGCCCTAATGGGTGTGTCTCCCAAAAACAATTGGATTGGAATCTCGGTCAGTATATAGGAGTACCTGCATTTTATTATTCAAAGTCCCTTACTTTTGTCTATAATGATTCTACGACTTGTTCAGACTAGTCTCGAGGTGCAAATAACTGGTCGTCTACTGTATCTACTTTAGTAGACATGAATCTGTTTAATTCCTATTTTTATTAAGAGTACAGCATATTTAAAAAAATGCCTTTACGAGAAATAAAAGCAAGTGCATGTCACGTCCGAGTAAAAGTCCCATAACTCCACAACTTACCCCATTTTTTAAAAAAGCATTTAAAACTTGGATATCATGCTATTCACTCTACAGTTGCACTTGTTATCAAAAAACGCTTGGCTTAGATTAGACGTTGAAAAAACTCCATAATTCAAATTAATATATGTTTCCAAAGAAACCTGCAGATTTTTCTATGCGCTAAACGCTACAAACCATACCTCGTTAGCAAAAAAAAATATAATACATAATTCGACTCCATAACTAACTTAGTTGTATACACGTGTCAACAATTTGATAACTTAACTCATAATTTTGTATCAAAACTATAAACAAAATTAAGATATTATCTTGTTCCTTTCTATTCACTCTACTTAAATAATTTCTCGTACAGTAAACCTAAAAAGAATGATTAGAAATTTCTTGATCCAAACAAATCTAAAGTATCATTCTCACAGAATCCAATCCAAGCTATACATACTTCAACAACCGAATTGCAGCCATCTTATAGAATCGATTGGTCTCGCTCGGCATCGCGATTGGTCATTTGGCGAACCGGTATACACACCGCAAAAAAAGAATAAAAGAAACGCCGCTCGCTATCGCCACGCGACAAGGTGAGGCGAGAGAGAGAGAGAGAGAGAAAGCGAGAGTCTATTAATGTAGAGCCTGTGCATCAGTGGAATCTCTCTCGCGCGGGGCACGCGGCGACTCGACACATCGCCAATGGAGGCCTTGGCCCGCGTCCTTCGAGCGTTAGTTGCCGCGAGTCGAGCTTCGTATACAGCAGGCAAAGCGAGCCTCTTATCGATCGCTCGGTTCCTATACGTGTGTACGTGTGTGTGTATGTATAGAGTCCGATATATATTCTGGCGCATCTTCTCGAGCGTTGGGCTTGGTGAATTTGCGACTGGCATCTCTCTAGCTCTAGTCTTCGCTGCAGGCGATGTTTTTGATCTTAGAAAGAAATTTGAGCTTTTGTTGTATTTTATGTTCGAGAAAATCTCATTTTTGTGTACTATTGGATATAGATGACGGAACCTTACCATACTCATCCTATGTGCAATTCATATTTTTTGTTTGAATACTTTTGTTATCGGGGCAACAGCCGATGCCATTGGTGTATACGTATACGTATGAAAAAATTCTAAGATCGTTTCGAACGCTAAACAGTTAATCCACTGCAGCATCATAAATTCATGTGCAACCTTCGCGAAGACACCTTAGATCAAAGGCTTTGCGAAAGTCGGTACTTATATGCGCAACAGTCACTGTTTTTTTTTTGCCGCGTCATTAAACCTCCTCACCATAATCCGTCCTCTGCGTGCAGTCTCCGCTTATCTCCGCCACACAGGTCAACGGCTACAACCGTCAAGAAGTCAACTGTGCCCCCCCTTTCATCTCGTCTTTTCTACCTACTCGCGAAAAATAAAAGAAGCGGCACAATGCGATCGCTTAATGACGGACAACAGCGCACAGCAGCAGCCGGCCGCTCTATAAGTCAAAGACCTATGCGCGAGGACCGCGCGCGTCTATCCCAACGTAAAGATCCTCCGAAAGGGCTAACCGAGAGAGAGAGAGAGAGAGAGAGAGAGAGAGAGAGAGAGAGAGAGAGAAAATAACTAGTGGACACCTTTGGTCCAGGTCCCTTTTTCCATCGCAGGTCAGCGACGAATTAATATGCGGGATCTCCGCGCAGGTATAACGCACGCACTTGATTTACATAAAGAGAAGCGACTCGCTTTTTAAACGTATATAATACGTATGCATTCTGTCGTTGTGAGATTCTTCTTCGGGGCATCTAGGGAGAGATCGGATTTTCAGATGCACGAGTCGACGCTCTTATATACGCCATATTTCGTTTCTCGAAGCTTATTCCGATTTTTTTTCTGCATCGAAATCGCTGTCTTTGCCTATCTGCGCGGTGGTCGGACGCGAGTGCAGCTATACGATTGGCTTATGTTAATGCTGACGTAACCTTTTAAGCGATCCAATGGATAATTAAAGGGGTATTTTATTGGAATGAGATTATCATGCGTGATTAGATGGCCCCGGGAGAGAAAGAAAGACACGGGAGGAAAGAGAGACGCCTCAGCGACCGGCGATCGTAAATGTTTCTGAGCACCGATTATATGCTAATCGCGAAAGTATTGAATATTGATAATATTGAAGTTATAAGATAAAACAATGAGGGTTATAAGAAATAAGATATTCCAGTGGCTAAGGCTTCGAATACTACAGTTTATTAACTCTGAAACGATGTTGTTATTGCTGGAGCATTTTGAATTCTGATCAGTTAAATAGAATCCTCGTACTCAATTGAATATTTATATAATAGAGTATATCTGAATATATATAAAAATATAAAAAAAAAACATTCAGAATAGTTTAATTTGACAGAAACTATGTATAGTGACGCACGAAAAGAACCAGGTGTCTAAGCGTCTGAGCAAAGGGACGCTTGACCCTGCCGTAGACGCCACCGTAGGTGTCGCTAATGTAGTTGCCACGTTGATATCCTACTATTATAAGGTACTTATTTGCAAAGTGATTTCGCGAATTTATTAAATCGTTTGCTTAGCAACAAATGCCGTAGACATAGATTAATTATTTATCATTTCATAGTCAAATAATGAAGATATCCTCGTACAACATAGTATATAAATATATTATAACAGTTTTACACATCGATAAATGACTTTGAATTACATTTCTCAAAATTCGTAGTCAAAATTGACAACATAAAACCAAAGTTGGTGACAAAAAAAGTATAGACGAGATAGAAAAAGTATACAGAGACAGCAGCTCTGAAAAAACGACGCGCACATTAAGTAGCATTTACTGCGTACAAAAATGCACGAACGGTGTCTATACGTACCGCGTGCCGGCGTGCTTCGTACACCGAATGAACCTGAAAGATGGTGGGTACAGCGTCGACGTCAATGCGGGTGTGCTTATATACACCGATAAGTAAATATTCTCGCTTTTTCGACAGACCTGCAAAATCGCATACAGATTATAATTTGTTACTATATAAGCTAATGGATACTGCGTCTCGTAAGCGCTTGTAGCGTATAAATTTATGTTAATTTGATTTTAGATCTACGAGGTATAAAAATTCAAGTAGTGCACGGCGTCGAAACTCAATTTTTTAAAAGCGTCCAGATGCATTGAAGCTTGGTCGACCGTCATAGTTCTAATGTTAAATACGAAAAGAGAACTTAGCGAAAATTTTGAATAGAAGAATCATGGAGATGGTACAGTCTTTTCAAAATGAACTGTATAAGTCGTTACAGTAAAAGCGAAAGTTTTACTTTTCACAGAATTATCAACAATTTATCATCGAATGGAACAATAGAGCTCGTTTCATTTTCCAATGATTTTAAATGGTATCGAGCACGAATGCATGTTCGTTATACGCGTGTATGAAACGCAAAATGTTTTTGATAATTCTCTACCGCAAGCAAAGATCGCAAAATCAGATCGATCAAATCAATATGCATTTCAATCGCATAATGGAATTGTCAATGGAACCTGACTCTAATTCAGTCGTATGAATCAATAAACCGAATCAGAACACAACAAAAAAAAAAGCTGCAATAGCAGCAGCAGACTCGTCTAGGCGAGAGAGAAAAAAGTATAGAGCGCAAAATAGATAGCAATACAGCAGCAACAGAAGCAGCGGAGTAAACCACGCAGCCCAGCGTGCCGCGAGCTACTCGCGATATACACTCTCATATACACCTATATGCACATATAGAGACGCTCACTACACGGGGTAAAAAGCTTCTTACGCGCTTTCTCACTTTTTACACGGGTAAAAAGCGAGAAAGAAAAAACAGAGCACGCACAGAGGGTGCACGTGTTAACCTTTATCTATGTATATACTCGGAAAGCCGGCCGAGTGTCTGTACTAATCCCTCAGAGCGAGAGAGAGAGAGAGAGAGAGAGAGAGAGGGACACACGGCCGGCTGTCTATGCGCTGCTAATGACGCCGACGCTCTCTCCCTATCTCTCGCTCTCGCCCGGTTTACCAGTGCAACACGAGTGTCTGCGAATGTGCGCACGTCGAGGGAGGAGAGGGGAGGGTGGACTATACCCGAGAGCAGTCCAACTTCCCTCCTTCCACGCTCTCCTCACCTTCCCTTTCTCGCTGTCCCCCACTATCTTTCTCTTTCGGCGTAGGAGGATGAACTGCGGAGAGCTGCCGAAAGAGAAAGATAGTGGGGGACAGCGGGAAAGGGAAGGTGAGGAGAGCGTGGGAGGAGGGAAGCTGGACTGCTCTCGGGTATAGTCCACCCTCCCCTCTCCTCCCTCGACGTGCGCACATTCGCAGAGACTCGTGTTGCACAGGTAAACCGGGCGAGAGCGAGAGAGAGAGGGAGAGAGCGTCGGCGTCATTAGCAGCGCATAGACAGCCGGCCGTGTGTCCCTTTACCCCCCTCTCTCTCTCTCTCGCTCTCTCTGAGGGATTCGTACAGACACTCGGCCGGCCTTCCGAGTGAGAGAGCGCGGGAGGGGGAAGAAAGGCAGCAAGAGCAGCAGCGACAGCACCGATGGCCAGGCCCCATAGTCAGGCTGCGAGGAAAGAATCGAGGCCGAGTGGTGGGGAGTAGAGATGAGTGGCAGCAGCAGCAGCATACGAGCCAGTTCGAGACGCTAGAGTCGTCAGTCGGAAGAGTCTCTTCTCTCTGGTCAGACGTTGCCCTAGAGCAGACACAGTTCCGAAATTTCTTACTTCACGCAAGTGACGTTCTATCTACCTCTTAAACTCTATATACATCTATATCTGTTTACATCACTCTATTTTTCCACCAACACGCTCTCGTACTTGCGGTGTGCGGGTGCGTGCTTGTGCTTGTGCGCGTGCAGCTTGTGTACATACATCTCACACAAGAACACAGTGAGAGAGCTGACTGTGTCGCAGTGTTGACGGATCAGTGCATCTCTTCACTTCCAAGGATTCACACCATCATCACGAACATCACGAGACAGTGCACTCTGGTTATCCATACCCAAAACATTAGTGCGGTTTCCAGTGTTATTCTCTCTCTATCTCTCGCTCTCTCTGCTCTCTCTCTGTCTCTCTCTCTCTCTCTCTCTCTCTCTCTCTATCTCCCGATCCGAGTGGATCGAAATACATAGTGCAATATATATACAGTGAGATTCTGCAGTAGTGTATCTCTTATACTGTGTGTTGGACATGATTGAGCTGCTGGTGTATCAACATATGAGTACCGATTCATTCTACTGTTATTGCTGAAACACATCCATCGGCAAAGACCGCATGAGCTCGATTGGAATCGCTCGTCTGCCGAAGGCCGGCATGGATTATTCAAAAACAAGTAAGTGAAGAGGATCTTCCTATCGTACCTCTAACATTATTATTAACATTATTATTATTAACACTTTTATTTGTATTTTTTTCTCTTTATTTTACTTGTGAACGATGATGGATGATTGTTATTGTACTCGAAGATGGAGCGGGCTGCTTCGTTGCTTCGCTCTCTATACACTTGTTTTACTTTTTGTCTTAATAACTTTCGAAGACTCGGTTGACGTGATTTCGTTTGAATTCTGAACGACAGTTGATCTAATTTATTCACTTGGTAATTATTATAATAGTTTATCGATTTCACGGCATTAGGCAGCGAAACAATAATGTCAATTGCTCGCTCCGTACTTTGACAATGCCCTCGAGTTTTACCTTAAATTGAATACGCTATTTTAGAATGTAAACAGTTAAGTAACTCGGCAGCTTAATGCGCTGCTTGATTCATCCCGGCGGGCGAAAGAGAAAAAAAAAAATACGCTCGAGTACGCGAAATTAAAATCCGCGCGAAGGTAGACACACGTACACGCGTCGCAAGCGCGCGCGTGCGAAACTTTGTGAAATCATTGACGCAACGTGCTTTTATATATACATACATCGTACAATCGAGTATATAGCATGTTTCCGGCAAATCGATGACGGAGCGCTTTATCGGCTTCTCGCGGGCATGTCGGATGTAGAGCCGAGAGATTATCGCTGGAGATTCGCGACACCGAGACCAACGACGAAGATTCTTGTGTATATATGTGTGTGTGTGTGTGTGTGTGTGTGTGTTTGTCGCGCATCTTCTCCGCCGCTAGTTATGTAATTTACTATACTGCTGCTGCTGCGTGTTTTTTTTTTCTTTTCTTTTTCCTTACCTAAGTCCGAGCCGCAGATTTGCTCGAGATCTTGTTTTGAGCGGTGCAAAGAAGCTTGACCCATTTCTTTTTTTCCCTCCAGTACGGTTAAACTGATGGTGCCGCTGCTGCTGCTGCTGCTGCGGCTTTGACTTATTATATATAACCACGTGTCTCTTTTGCATGCACTTTTGCGTAGTTCCACGACGTTTCTGCGCTATTCTATACCGCTAGGATTTTTACAAGCTTCTAGAAGACGACAGAGCTTCAATACTTTCGGTCATTCTCTCCGCTTGTTTGCCCAAGCGAAGCGTTATACAAAACAGCAAAACAACCGCGAACAATATGAAAGCATATCTATACACATGTATAATGTGCGCTTGTGTGAACGGGGGTAAGAGCTTGCGAGGCTATTGCGACCGCACAGCCCGCGAGTTTTATCTCATTGGTTTTCCGTGAACGTATAGTATCTGCGGACGTCTTGTGCGAGAGACCGTCAAACTACAGTCGAGCATGCAATGCTTTGGCCCTTTACACAAGTCAATTGTCGATATAAATAATTAGGAGCAAAGACGCAATAATATTTCCTGTGCGCGATATCTAAAAAGTATTTTTTGATATCGTTGAATAAGATACTCAATTTAATATACAGTCCTTTAGGTATACAACCATTTGGCACGTATAATGAATGCGTATTTTCTACATCCATCAAAAACTCATCTTATACACGTTACGAGGTGAACATTGAAACGATTATCAAGCACGCTAGCTGTCTACAACGACATCACTTGTCGCGCGCGAATCCGTCAAACTTTTCCACCTGATCGTGCGAGTCGCATCGGCAAAAGGCCGTAATGCGGCTATATAAGCGATATACATCGTGAACAATGCCGCATCGGTCCTTGGCGTGTGCAGTGCATAGAGCACTTTACCTCCTCCTTCTCTCCCACTTGAAAATCTTCGTGTCTCTTGACAACGCGACATTTCGCAATGGCGAGTGTCTCTCTCCCCCCCCCCTCTCTCTCTCTCACTCGCAGCTCTAATCACAGCCTCTGGGCGCGAGCGTTAATTTTTCCTTTTTCTTTTTACAACAATGCTCTCCTCGCGACCTGCGCGGAGGGACTCTATGATTAACGGCCGGAAACTGTGAAGCGCGAAGGCGAGAGAACGAGAGATGGGAGAGGAGGACAAAAAGAGACGCGCCGTCATCGTAATCCAGATGAGATACGCGGTGGACACAAAAGTTCTTGTGTGCGTGTACAATGAGAGATGGATGCGTGATGTTTTAGTTTCTTTCCTCCTCCACCCCCCTCCCCCTTGTTTTCGTTTTGTTTTGAGCGGAGAGTCTTTGCATTGTATAAGCGATGATTTTCAACGTTAAGTACACACGGTCTTACATGCATTACACCGCGCGGAGACAGATTTTTCCTTGCGTAGCCGACCTTAAATGGTTCACTATTAAAATCTTTATACTCGCGAAATTACACAGGGAGTGAATGAGAACTATTCTCAAAGATGGAGTGAGAATTTTTTAATAATTCCTATATTTCTTTCTCTGACATTAATAATAGCTTAACAAATTTTATGCAATATCAATCGTCTGAGTAAACAAACAAAACCTTTTCCTTATTTCACTCTCGTAAATGTTAGTTTATGACTGTAATACTTTGCAGTGGTTCGCTCCCGCGTTGAGATGAAATTTCTTATTCTTTCACTTCTCTTTCAATTCTAACTCACAAAGATTGTGATGTAGCATACTTTTGGAAGTAGCTCTGACTTGGGTATGTCTTCCGACTTTATTATCGGTTCCACCTTGGTTATTGGTTCATATATACATATAATGTACGCAATACGAGATCGCTGTACTTTCCACGCAGAGTTAAATCACTGTGAATTCATATATATGTATCAAATCTCGCTCGAAAATGGTGCTCAATATGGCTTTAGTGATTCATATTCTACTTTACGCATTTTTCGGTATAATATTCTGATGGGCAGAAACGCTGAAACGTTTGTCCCATTCTCCTCTAATATCATCATAAACAATAAAAGCTCGACTTTAGCATAACCAGTTCGAATCCAGCTTTAGTTTAGCCACTATTCTAGTGGTCTGCTCTCACGTTGAGATGAAATTTCTGATTCTTAGGCTTCTTATTAAAATGTAGCTTATTAAAAATACTCTGCGATGAGGGAAAGTTTAGGAAGTATCTGTTCCTTGTATCTCTTCGTCCTTGATTAATGGTTCCTGTCTTGGTTCCTCTCTTCTCCTACATATGAACATATTATATGTTTGGATTGCCGATAATTTAATCTTTTGATTTCAACACCCTCCTCACTCTACGTTTGACCTAGAAAAAGAATAAAAGTTGCAAGCTCGCGCCCTCGATCCGAGTCCAGCGCAAATAGCTCTCTTTCCGCAGTGTTCCGTATATGTGTACGTCAAAGTCTGCTCTAGAGCTCGTGCAGCTACTCTATCTCTTATAGAATGACCGATGCGGGCTCACTCGGTTGGGCCACGTAAGTTGAATCGTTGAGAAAGGCGAGCCGACCGCTGACTACTACCTCTTTTTCTATCAACTCTCTGTGGTGACGCGGCTACACTAACTTTTCCACCCTCCCTGTATATACATACCTATGTGAGCGTGCGACTCTCTTTTTCTTATATACTCTCGAGGTTAATTACTCTCCATTCTCTTTCTCGCGATGACCTTTCACGTGTCTGCCGCTCATGTATATAAATGTATATACGTACACAGATAGACACACGTATATATCTCGGGGGGTAACTTCTTCTGACATTAATGCATCTTTTTCCGCGTAAAGAAATTTTCTGTCTAAAATCTAGTTTACAAAAACTCTGTGATGTCGTATACTTTTGGAAGTATCTGTTACTTGGTTCCTCCTCGATTATTAGTTCCTGTCCTCTTAATCCATCATGGCTTTCAGCTCTTTGAACTTTCGAAATGAAAAATCTTCCTGCTTTTAGTCAATCATGGCTTTTGATTCCTTAACTTATCGAAATGAAAATTTTCTCAATTTTTAAGTCTTGACAATTTATTTCCCATTCCATGCAAACCCTTACAACCATTTATAAATGCCTCGAGGTAAGTATGCGATCGTTCGCATCAGCTAACTTTTGTATGCGCAAAAATGAATGCCCATTCGCTTTAACCTATTCCTTTTCACGGCCTTATACCTCGGTTGCTGTGGACAAGAAAACGTCACGTACACATATATACACTCACATATTCGCGTGCTATCAAAAGAGATGCATTTGCTTATAGGCTCCGAGCTTTGCCCTCCTACAGCGCGACATATAGTTTTTCACCTTCCCCCTTACACGTGTACTCGTATATATTTTTACATGTGTACACATTAACCGATATGAGAGTGTGTAGAGTTTGTTTTTCTTTGCCCCCTTGATTGTCGGTTACGTCGATTACGGCATTATTTATAAAACCGCGCGAGCGCAGTTTAAGTACTTAAAACGACCGAACTTCGTCGTGTACTTTTTCTTTTTTTTCTTCTTCCTCTAGCGTCCTCTTACATGTCTCGATTTCGTCGCGTTCTAGCGACATTTTCAAAAGTGACACGCTGACTTATATGTAAATTTCATTCACTTATGCTTCATACGTAGATTTAAGTGACACTTGTTATTGCGTATACTTAATGCTGCGGTAATATACTAGGCTCAGTGAGATATTTCTGCTTACCTTCTTACTCGTGGATAAAAAGGTTTCCAGGGATCTTGAAACTCCTGAGCCATTCGATCAGCAAAGATCATTTCCTTATGCGAGAGATTCGTATCGGCCCTATTTACTTACTCCTGAAATATTTTTTCCTTCCGGAATTCCCAATAGGCGAGATGCACGCTTTAGATCACTATTGATGCTTCGTGATTTTCCTTGCGAATACAAAATCAAGTATTCGATCTAATCGTCTCCGAAATATTTCTTCCTTCCAAAAATTGTCGGTTCAATTGTTATTGGCGATACCGCGAAACCTCGGTGCGCTATATTTATGCTTACTTTCTTGCTCCCGGATAAACGGTTTCCGGGAATCTGAAATTCTTAAGCCATTCGATCAGCAAAGATAATTTATACTTATCGAGAGATTCGTATCGTCCTATTTACTTACATCTGAAATATTTCTTCCTCTCAGAAAATGTCGACTCGCGTATATATTTGGCGAACTATATGGAAGGTATAGAACTTATTAGCGATTCAAAGGGAAATAAAAATGAAGTGCTTACGATGCATAATAAACATATATCTTTAGTCGCTATTTACATTGCTAATTTCCCCCCGACGAGTCGCGCTCGATGCAAATTTAAGTAGACAATTTCAGACGCGATTATTATACTTATAGTCGCGATCCCATGAAAATCACACGGTTAATCAGTTTATTCAAAACTGTCCTAATAACATTTAATACGTGTATTTGTTCTCATTTGTTAAAATGGTTCAAATTTCCTTTTTCTCGTAAAGAGACGCGCAGACGGACGAGCTTCTCTCTCAACGTAAATTATACCCGGCAGAGGAAGAGATAGATAGATAGATATGAATTTATTTGCAAGTTTCTTACAAAAATTGTATAAAAATATAATAATACAAAATTAAATCGATTAAAATGAAATAAAATAAAAATAAAATATTGCACAGTTATTCGTCAATGATATCACAGTCGCAATTACAGAATCTTAAATACTAGAGAATTATCACAGTAAGTCAGTCTTATAATTAATAGTAATATCACAGTGTGCAGTTAGTATAAAACAATTTGTTAAAAGCAAATAAATTAAAATATAAGAGCTTCTTAATATCTATCAGTCAAGGAGCTAAAATTAAACACATTCACACCACAAATTTATCATTCACTCCTCTCACTCATCCCTTAAATACAC
The DNA here is from genome assembly GCA_900490015.1 of Megastigmus stigmatizans. Classification (NCBI taxonomy): domain Eukaryota; kingdom Metazoa; phylum Arthropoda; class Insecta; order Hymenoptera; family Megastigmidae; genus Megastigmus; species Megastigmus stigmatizans. The sequence goes on from UELV01138404.1 coordinate 19,974, forward strand.
TCATACCAATAAAAGAAATGTGTATATGGGACGGCACGTAATAAATTAACAAATAGAAATGTTAATCGAGTTCGAAGAGGTACCCTTTAACTGCGTTCTTAAACCTACTGAGGGAAGGAAGGTTC
>UELV01138405.1:0-24243 GCA_900490015.1 Megastigmus stigmatizans
GCGTCACCGTAAGCACTTGAGAGCATTCGATGAGCCTCAGCCGCAGTTTTCTTCAAATGAAAGCAGAAAATCAACACTTCCCGCAAATGACGAGAATTTGGCTCGAAAATTGACATCTTCGATCGAGAATACACTTTTGATGCAAACACAAATTCACTTATGTGCTGCTATCGTTATGTTGACAGATGTCCAAGCTTACTGTATGAAATTTTTGACCTGCCTATTTCAACCGGCACTTACCGCTGCAGCCATCTATCGAAAAACGGCGGAAGCAAAGTTGTACACCTAATATTTCGGTTGAATTCAATTGGTCGATCAGTTTTCGAGATCTGTTTAATTCATATCGATGGGATTTGTAGGTGGTCATTAAATTAGCGTCTTCAAGGCTTACAGAGGAGCGGTTATAATGGGTCTACAATTCAGTGAGTTCAGAAATCCTAGCGAAAGACGTTTGTGATTTTGTAGAGAATGACATCGATGTATAGGTAATGTATGAAAGCGGACGCTTATAAATAATTAAATTGGACTATAAGATATTCTTTCTTGGTTTTTAAAATCTGATCCTGACTATTGTATATAAGCATCTAACAAAAACTGTGTAAATACGATTTTTTTATGTGATTTAAGTATGGTACATTACCGATCACTCAAAAGGTTATTCGTTTCCTAGTTATTTATTTTAGAAATTATAATTCTATTTAGGTACTATTGGGATCAACAATGATGGTTCAAGAATGTTCACCATCAAACAACAAACTAGCTGTCAGATAGAGTAATTTGCTCACCCATTTTTACTCAGTAATTAGGTAGTAGAGAAATAAATAGGGGACAACGATTTTTTTCAAATTAAATCTGCTCACCACAGGTCGGGCAAGCAATCGGAAATCTAACAAACTCGTGGCACTCGTGCGTGACGACGTTGTACCATTCGCAGTATATATACAGCGAAAGGAACGAGTCAGATGGAAACTCGGGAGCACGCGGACGTCTATTATGCGCCTGCAGTCAAATGTGAAAGAGAGAATGCGAAATCGGCGGGAGTTAAAAATGTGGGGTGCGGAAAGATGTTGTATAAATGACATTGAGTGCTCGCCGCTTTGGAAGACATCTCCGGCAGAGAGAGGGAGAGAAAGTCGAATCTGTCTTTGTTGGAGATCTGCAAGAGAACGTGTGCTATGGGAACGAAGATTAAAAGATCTATTTGACTTTTGCCTCTATCTTTTTGTAAATTGATTCGGTTTCAGAAGGTTGACGATAGTCCTTTGAAAGAGTAAAAAAAATGGTAAATGTTTTTTTTAAATGTAAATTCTTTGGTCGATTGGCCAATAGAAAATGGATTAATTTTAAACATAGATAAATGTAATAATTTTATCACGTTCAGTAAGGATAAAACTCCATTTCTATTTCATTATTTTATAGGTAATGATGATCTAGGCATTATCTTTGACTCAGCTGTAACGTCCACACCTCATATAGATTATATTATATCAAAATCAATGAATATCATTTGTTTCATCAAGCATTCGACTATTGTTTTTAAAGATGTGTCAGCAATAATTTATCTGTACAAAACTTTAGTAATTCCGAATTTGATCTATTGCTCTCAAATCTGGCCCCTCATACAAGCGTATTAATTAAGGGAATAGAATCATGTCAACACAGATTTTTGAGATACATCGCTTTCAAGTCTGGGAGTCCTATGAGCCTTTGTGATCATGATTATTCTGCTTTAGCTAGTCAGTCCAACCTTCAAACGATAGAATCATTACATCATTATCATAATTGCTTGTTTATTCACAAATTAATTTATTATTTAATTAAAAGTACAACATTAAGAAATCTCTTTACCTAAAGACGTATAGTATACAATCTCCGTTTTAATAGGTTTCTACATGAAAATACATGTGCATCTAATTTTGGATTTTATTCATCTGTGAATAAATTAAGAAGATTGTGGAATACCCTCCCAAGTAATGTTACTAGCTTGGGGAAATTAATGCCGTTTAAACGATTGTTAAGATCCCTTAGATTCCTAACCATGCGTTTTGTATAAATCTTTTGTATTTTCCATTTATGATTGCCCGTTTATGATAATAAATAAATAAATAAATAAATAAGAAAATCGAACATTACGTAAAGTATGGAAGTGTTATTTACATGTATACACTTTCTTTTGGTTATTGTATAAGAATGATACGAAAAAGTCGCACGATGTTATATATTTTAATAATTATTGAAATAGAAAATATCATTTCTCTATAGGAAATATTTATTTATCTATAGTACTGAATATATATTAATTTAAATATATATGTGGTTATCTTTTTTTTTAACTCTTTAAAGTCAAATTGCTGCAATAACGTAGTAAAAATCAATACTGCCTTTAAAAAGCATCGGTATAAAAAATTATCGGTACAATAGGATACCCATGGCGTTACGTGCACTCACCAAAAATCACTGATCATGAAAACAGTGAGCAGAGTAGATGGAAAACGAAATTGAATATGGAATTAAGAAGCGCGTAACGTTGATTCCTTTTGTGCTTGACGGGCTGTCATCGCCAACGGGGGTCCACGTGTACAGCGCTACAAGCACGAAAATTATTCGCTTACAGCAGACTGATCGACCGATTTGCAACCGAGTTACACGCACAGCTGTTAAACGGGTTTAGTCGGAGAAACTGCCAACGCTATTATCGGCGGCAGCGGTGGTTGTAATAAAATGACGACGGCTTGATTTGATTACGATCGAGACACGATACACCCATTGTATCCCTTTTCACGTTCTATGTAAAGAATAGCCATGTTAGAAATAATGACAGTTTATTATTTAATATCAAGAACGTATTCTGATATTTTGGAAATATTGAAACATGAAGTTATTATAGCATAGCTTAGTTTTTTGGTAATGATTAATATTTTCCCTAAACTTTTGTTAAAAAAAGATTTTCTTTTTACATAATATAATAATGCAATAATGCATCTCATACAATTTATTATAATAATACGTAACATTCGAGTCTAAAATATGCTGCACCTACTTTAGAGAGTCTCTAAAGAAATTTTAATACCAAATATATTATTTATCTATAAAACAATGTATTATAGAGATGGAGATATGCTAGATATATTTTGTTAGACGTCTGAAACTAGACTTAAGTTTTCAGTTGACTGTGGGCATATTTATATAGACGCCGTAAATGCATAAGTAAATAACCCTTACGTCTCTGCCTTCTTCGTAATCAATATTTTCGAAGCTGTACCTAGGATAACCAAATCCCGGGTGTAAAATACCGGTGACCAGTATTGTCTCTCTTTAGCCTATGTCCAGGTGAATACGATCAGCGTAATATAATTTCTAAATGGGCGTAACTGTATTCGGTACACTATTTTATATAGGTATATACCTACTCCGCAACCTCTTACCTATATATTTCACAAAATTTATTGTCCCTGTAAATTCGATTGAATCATTAGAAACCTTAGAAAATCAAAACAAAAAAACAGATAAAAAATACTTTTTAACTGTTTTCATTGATACTCCTTTAAGAGGATAGGGAGCTTTATTTAAAAGCATTAGAATTAGAATTAAAACATTTTATTATGCTTTACGAAGCTCTGCTAAAAGAAAAAAAGCTTGTAGTTATTTAATCGAGGATAGATAATACAACCGTAATTTCCTACATGAATAAAATGGGAGGAACCAGATTTCCTTATTTACATGTTTTGGCAGAATCTAAGTATTTAGAAATAGTACATAAAACGAAATATTTATCTACACGCGTTAAATGGAATACGCTGTTCATAAGTAGAAACAGAATAAGAATTACCTAAAATCTTCAAGTGCTATAAATAATACGATTGGACCGTTCGAAATTGTTTTATTTGAAAATAAAATTAATTATAAATGTAGTAAATACGTTTCATGGAAACCAAATTCTTATGTGATCGCTGTAGACGTATTTATAATTAATAGGTCGAATAAATACTTTCATGCTTTTCCACCAGCAAATATTATTTTTAAAATGATTAAAAAATTATCGAGAAGAAAGCTGAAGGGATTCTAGTAATTCCTTTGTGAAAAATAGAGGCCTGACTTCCATTGTTCACAAGATTATTCATTCTGAAATAATTACATTTGGTCCATCTTATTTCTTATTTCAGCAAAGTACATCCTCTTATATTAAAACTTGTCGTGATTGACGGTAGCTCGATTATCAGGGAATCGTATAAATTAAAAATATATTCTGAAGAGTCATTAAATCATTTATAATAATCTTTTTTAAAGAATACTTTATAACAGTACAATCATGCACTTAAATCTTGGTAGCAACACCGAAAATCTGATAAGCTCGATATTTTCATTCATCAGTAGAAAAAGAATTGACAATGTTTATCGACTTGAAGGAGTTTGGGAAAAATCTGTACTGTGTCAATTGTAGTAATATTCTAAGCTTGGAGGACATCATCACAGAAACACAAATAGGTCTTCATTCTATCTTAACAAAGATGTGTAAATGCCAAAAGCAGACTGTTGTCCATACAGGCAAGATTGAAAATAACGAAAACTTGAAACTTTTTCGATTAGCGAAACATTACACTCATTTCTCGAGTATTTAAAATTAATATGTAGAAATGAAAAATGTTTATTAGCGGCACACAATGCTAGCTTTGATACTACTTGATTGTTAAAAGCGATTATAAATAGTGATATGATCAATGATTTTAATACGATTGCTGGCATTTCGGATTCATTGTTAATGCTAAAAAAGTCATTATTAGATAGAAAGGTATCGAATACGTTCAAGTTAGAAACGTTAACAAAAGATTTTTTAGTCTCGCAAGATTTAGGCAATTTCTACGACGCTGTTTTTGACGTAACAGTTTTACAAAAGCTCGTACGTACTTTAAATGTTGAAAACAAATTATTTAATTTTAGCAAAACATTATATAAATGCTATAATGATATAGAAGAGACGAAAAGAGTTAACTATGATTTTAAAAATTTAAGTAAGTTAAGTAGAGTTATTGTTTCTCGACAAATGTTAAAAAGAATGTCTTGCAACAGTATGACTTTGGATTCTATTTTGAAAGTATATGAAGAAAAGGCTATTATAGATTTATTTGAATATATAGATGATAGTAAGAAACCAAGAGTTTCCAAAGACAGAAGAATTTTAACGAAAATAAAAGCGGTTTTAAAAAATGTTTTCGATACAAAAAATATTGTTAAAAGTTAATATAAATAATTATAGCACAATAATTTTGTTTTATGATATGATCTCTAATTTATAAATCATAATTATTATTTAAATGCAAATAATTATTTATAATTACAATTTAAAGAACGTAAATTATCATTAGAAAATTTTTTTGAAAGATAACTTAAATGTTTACCGTAGTATAGTTTCCTTTTATCATTTAAAGTGCAATTTATGATTTATAATTGTTTCTAGTGTTATAGTTAAAAAATATAAATTATTAATTAAAACATTGTTCCTTTATTTTATTTTATATTTCATACTCTTCTTACTTCGTTATAATAGTATGTCGCTTGCGTTCTGTACCTGATACACTAGCGAGGCGTACATCGTTGCCAAGCCTCGGCCGCCACTCTCTTTCACGGCTCTCGGCTGTTCGAAAATACAATTTCATAGCACTTTTCCAGAAGTTCTCATTTGAGAATGAATACCACTAGTGTATCTGAATTTTTTTAAGAATTATTCCTTTTATTAAGATTTATGATATATTCGTTTTTTATAAAAATTCGAAGAAAACTTTCTTTACAATTAACGAAAATGTCTTTTCTTTACAAGCACAGGATAGGACACCCATGTTAAAACGCCAAACTTTGATATGCTCTATTGTCATTTTTAGTACCGCAAGATGTGTTAATATTTTGTACACATATAAAGTGTACTTAAAGTAACAAATAGAAAAAATTTTAGACATATTCTAAGAAATAGGGTTTTGGAGAGAACTACCTTAAAGGGGAAGTTAATAAAAATTTTATGAAAAATTAGCGTCTTTCTACACACGTATATTTCTACTTCCTTGTATTAAGCATATAGAAAACAAATTACAACTCGGTCATATTTTTAAGATTTTTATGTTCAAATAAGATGGTTAATTATTTTTTAAAACCATTTTTCATGCTCTATATGATAGTAAAAGTTTCGTATGCCCATCCTGCAATTTCATTATGGGCCAGTATGGGCATTCTCCTTTGAAAAATAAAAGTGCAGCTAAGATCAACGCTTTCTTTAACTTTAGAGTTTATGTGAATAAAGCTATCTATTATACATTATTATGCATTTTTATAGTCGATTAACGTTATATTTGTAACAAATCCTACTTTTTTCCATTGGAAGCATATGTCAGAAGCTGTAAATAGACGTGACAGTCAAAAAATAATACCTAGAAATTTCTGATTGAGATACTAAAATTTTATTTAAAAGAAAAAGGGAGTACGGTTACCTCTATTCACTATGCGTTCGAAACTAGAGAACGGCTCTTCTACATGGTCTTGGTCGAAATAGTGTTAACCAAGTATATATATTTGTATTATAGTGGTTATCTTTCACTCCATGGTCATTCTTATGTTCCTCTTATATGCTATTCGTTATGTCTTCGTTTGGTTTTATATTTTACGATATTTTGGAAGTTCTGTTCTATCCTTTACGTTATTCATGTTATTATACGTTATTTGATGATATTAATAATTTTTTGATTTCTCCTTTTACAATAGTTTGAATACAAATGATTTAAAAACACTTTAAATTTTGAGTACCATGTAACGTATAAAAAAGTTGGACGAACGCATTGCTCTTCGTGATAATCGTAAAGAAGTATAAAAAAATTTATCTAAAACTTTTAAAAAATGTAGTACTTTCGTTATTCTTATTAAGAGATATATAGGGAGTGGAGCTACTTCTGGAATTTTTAAATATACATATAATACATATACACAAAATCTCAGAAGCATCACATAAATTTTTTTCCAACTTTTCCTCATTTAAGCGCGTCAGAGCTTTCGTATGATGGTTTTCATTTTCAATAAGTATTGGCGTACACATTTGTTGTTAATTATTCATAAGCCTTTCCGCGATAGTATATAATATGATAAGGAAAGTACAGAAACTTTTTATCTTGGCGAGGAGTTGAGATGATACAAAACCACAATCCTGACATAATATTCGAAGATATTTAAAAATAATATCCGAATAACAGCTTGAAAACTCATTGTTCCATTTATTAAGCAAAAAATCGCTGCCAATTCATTGACACTTAGCTTCCCCTAATTTCATCATTTATTCCCATATAAAAGTAACATATAATTTATTAATTAAATAGGCCATAATAGACTGGGTGTATCGGCAAAGTGGGGATATGCGAAACTATGCGAGCGCCCATAGTGAGAGAAATTCGAAACGCAATACCCCCGTAATACAATTTAAACTGCTTGGTGCATGAGATTACTTTACCCCGTTAGCATCGAAAAGTGCTAATTTCATCATAGAACGAAAGAAAATTATTTGATAAAAAACATTTATCAGCGGTCATACGATAAGAAAAACAAAGAAAATGAATCGTAAGACATAATAATCGGTCAATTTATTTCTAAGAAATTTCAGTCCTCATACAGACACACACACACACACACACACACACACACATTATGCACACACTTACATGGTACACATACGCAAGAAAAAATGACACTTATTTTTATACAGAACTACTTGCAATATGTTTATATAACGTGTTTTGAAAAGAAAAATGTTTTATCATTACTAAGTTTCTATGAAAAAGACAAGATCCGATTCAAATGCCGTTCATATGCTGGCCTAAGTAAGGGCAGGATCAAAAGATTTTTTCTTTTTATGTATAAGCGTTAAGCTTATCTCAAACATTTATATTTTAATCTTTTTATCGAGTGATAAGACGTGTTAAGAAGGAGTCAGAAAATTAATTATTGCTATCGATTTTAAATTGGAATACAAATCTATATTAATGATCAAATGAACAATACTTGTGCCAAGTAACATTTTGACTGCAAATTTCGGCGATGGATCAAGCCAACAAATATACACGTAATTATTAAAAATTTAAATTACTTAATTGAGAACAATAAAATTAATTATTATAAACTATTCATTATAAGTTATGGATTTATTCATATTCTAACAGTTAATGTCTATCAACAAATTCAAAAATTTTTTCTCAGTGTCGTATATTAATTATGCAACTATATTAATTATTTTTAGTCGTATACATAAAGTTCACGCCTGACATGCATTTTTAGTTTTTCTGCAAGTAAAAATCACACTTAAGGGTAGAAGGTCCCCACAATTCCCGCAAAGCACTATCATATTGCTATAATAGCTCGGTAATATAACATATAAAATAGTAATATTGGTAGACTCGCAGTAACATTACTGCGATATTTTATCTTTTGAGATCTGAATTTTTTCCCGTCGAGGAAACGTTTTCAAAATAATTCTAGAATGATTCATGGTCATTTTCAAGTTGATTTCTGTAATAAAATTATTTTTTAATTTTTTAGGTTTCCCGGCTCCTATTAGGTATACGATATCTTGTAACTCTATTATGAGATGCGGAATAGGTCACGATGATCTGATACATAAAGTTAAAATGTAAAAATTTGAATTTGTTTCACAGAATTCTATAAAAACTATAATGATTGTTGTCTATTCTAATGGACATTTGGTCTCAAGGGGTTAATAAAAATATATGTCTACGATAATAAAACATTACAAACATTATAAATTTCATTAAATTAGCAAAATACGGCGCCACCGAGTTATTTATTATATAAACCAATTAACAGGCGTTTTATGCTTATCTAGTCATGAAAGAATATCAAAAAATTAAAAAATATTATTAAAAGAAAAACAAAAAAAAATTCTCCAAAAATAGTTGAATTTTGTTTCAATAATGTTAAAAATAGTTTCAAGCATTTTTGGAAAATTTTTTTTTCGTCAATACAAAACTTCCAGAATAATATATGGCACAGACACGATAACTGACATTCACTTTAATAGATCAAGTTCACCTATAAGCTTTCGATATTTTAAACACATCTGACACAGACATTTCATTTCAAAATAAATTATAATGTATTTTTATGAATTTATGAATTTATGAATACATAATGTGTTACAAAACTTTGTACTCACTGAAACCTGAAATAAACAAAGATTCAAAATTTCTCAAATTATCAGCTATTTTTATTTTAATTTGTAAAACTTAAATTTATAAAATTTAAAAAGACGCAGCTTAAATATTTTAAACCTAAAATATTAGAGAACGCTGAGTGAGTATAAAGCTGCGAATTCATGTCAGACACTGGAACGCTTGATATATGATTTGAATAACCCCGAACGTGTTAAATTAAAAATGATTTAATAATGTGCATTTTTATAATATTGTTAATAATTTAATAAATTTTCGTAAATATTGATAAAGTGATTCAAAAGTTATACTTAATCTAAGTATCAAAAAATGACATTTTTCAGAATAGCAATAGAACGACGTAACCTTTTTTTGAAATTAATGTCTCAAATTGTAGGTAACTAAAATCTCTTTATAAGGAATATTGTACATTTTTTAGATATTAAACTTTCCTTACGAGAAAAATTAAAAAACTAAAAGTTATATTTTAAATAAAACAAAAGTTAATCGATGAATCTTAAAAATTATTTTTCACTCTCCAACCCACAAAAAACGAATAAAATGAATTTTTGAACTTTATAATCGGTTCATCAGTTCTCGAGATATAGAGGTATACATACATACTCACAAAACAGGCACAAAAAATTTTTTCTCAAAACTAGTTAATTTTTGTTCCAATGATGCTAAAATTTGTGTTTAAGCATTTTTTGAAAAAAAAAATTTTTCACCGATCAATCTTACTCTCTGAGGAAACAAAAATAAATTATAACAATCTATTTTTCACCATAAAACAAAACAAAATCATCAAATAAAAAAAATATTTTATGGGTGCACATACGACAAAAAGAAACAAAAAAATGTGAAGTCAAATATATAGATACGTAATTGTAATATGTAATTGTTTTTCTAAGTAAATGATTAGATATTTAAAAATAGTTTTCAAAAAAAGTTAAAATGTGTCAAAATGTTAACATTGTAAAAAAAATTACCTGAGTAAGGTACAATCAACTTCAAAAAATGGAACCCGAAATTTTTCATTGGTACAAAGCTTTACTTTAGAGAAAGCAAAACAATCTGCAACATGAGTATTTTAAGAACAGTGAGGCATAAAATTAAATATTTATAATTGAGATAATCTGTTGATTTATAGAAAAAATTGGATGGCGCAAATATTGTTACTGTTCTTCGGTAACTTATTGGTTTTTATCATGCGTTCGAATGTTTCGGTTGCCATAGTCGCGATGACAGACACTAAACCTTCTAATTCGAATATTCCAGTACGTATACGATATATTTGTAACCTACAGTAATAAAATTAATTCTCATCGAAAGTTTATTGACTGGAGGTAATTAAACTAATAAATTAACTTTTATTCTTAATTGCAGACATTCGATTGGGACCTTGATAAACAAACGTGGATCTTGGGCTCACAATTATGGGGTTGTGCACTAGCCCAGCTCCCTACTGGTTACTTTCTTTACGGTCGCAATAATAAAATTAGAATTCTCTCGTATAGTATCTTTATTTGTGGTATTCTAAATTTGCTTACACCTTTCCTCGCTATTCACGTCGGTTGGGAAGCCGTCCTCGTCACTAGGATTCTTATGGGTTTGTTTCAAGGTAGTTTACTTTCTACTAAAGCTGAGGTTGTCTCTAACTGGGCACCAACTAACGAAAGAGCGCGTATAGGTAAGTACACGGAAAAATTTTTGCTAATTCATAGGGGACGGTGGGGCACAACGAGCGGGGCAGCTAAGTTTGGCACCGTATGAATTTAAGAATGAGTAACACTCTTGAACTGAGCAATCTTAAAAGCCGCTACTAACTTATTAAATCTTGGTTTCTCTTGACCGTATTCCTAATATAAAAAAAAAACATTTATTTGATATTGTTGAAATATACATTCTTTAATGATTTTAGGTGTCTATCTCGCATTACAGCTGAGGTACAGCGTTAACTGTATAAGATTACATTTTTATAACTAGATTTAAAAAAAAAATTCACAAGTTATATCTAAAAACTCGAGTCTAGAAAAATACATAAAATTCATGAAGTAAATCAGTTTCCTAAAAAAATTAAATTAAATTATTAAAGACAACTCTCCAGAAAAAAATTTCATAAGTTTTTCACTAAATTTTTAAAATTTTGTTAGAAGATGCATTTAGTGCACAAAATTTTCATATCTGGTTTTGTTGTTACTCTTATGCTAAAAATACTTGAAAATTCTCCTTTATTGTATTTTTATAAAATCTTAATTCTAGAATAAATTACGTTAAATGTTGCATATTTCATTAAAGAGAGAAAATAATTTGAAAAAAAAAACAGCTTCTCTCGTATTTTTGATATTTTTCTATTTAGTTTTACTACATACTCTTGACTGATTTTAACCATCCAAGAATTTGTTTAACAGATTATCAAAATCAAGCTTTGTAAAAACTTTGAAAATGACAAATGATTTTTACTGAAGTTATCGTGTATAAAAAAAAGTAGATTTTTTCACTAAATACTTGATTTTTTAACAACTACTCAACAAAATGACATTAAATTTAACTAAATTTAGATATCATCTTAGTCAACTGACTAATTCCATAGCGTTATCTTTCTATCAAAAAAATATAAATTTACATGGAAATTATTACCGGTTTGTAAAAGAAACGATTAAAGAACATTTTCTTTTTTGTCGTTATAAAATAACAAAAGATCCATCTGATTTTTATCAATTATAACATTAAAATTTAGATTTTAGTAATAGGGACAATAACAAAAAAATAATTTTCAAAATTCTAAACATTGAAATTAAAAAATATATAGGAATTTAATCATTTTAATTCTTAGAATTAAGGCTATTGCTCGAAATTGTTAAACTTATTTCTTTCTGTGTTGGTAAACTGCGACAATACTATAAGTCACTTAATGAGCACCACGTAATAACTGTAAGAGAATAAAAATATATGTAATCGAAAATGAGGAGACTAATGAGAGAAATATAATGTTGAAAAGTATCAAAAAGAAGAAAAAATTTGGACACCTGTTGGACTCATTAATAAGATCAACTAAATCTTAGACGCAAGACGCAGCAATTACTCAGTCCTGCAGGCAATTACTTGAAAATTAGAATGAAGTTTGTAATATACTTTTTAGATCTAATTATAAAAATGTAATCTCATGAAATTTTTCAAGAGCCTAATTTAAAAAAACAGTAGAGAAAAAAAGTAAAATCATAAGTTACATTTAACGCTGTGTCTCAGCTGTAAAACGAAATAGAGGCCTAAAATTTTGAATGAATTTATATTAAAAAAGCCTTTTGATTATTCATTTAACAAAGTTTGAAAACCAGAGCACGAAAAAATGGTTGACTTCATTTTACATTTGGTCGGCGATATTCGAAAATAGTAATTGTTTCAAACGAAATAGAGCGTATTGGAAAATTTGAATCTTAAACTATCAGCCTCTATTTTTTGAAAATGTTCTTCAATATAATTATAATTTTTATTATTAAATCTAGTTTTTATCTTGAAAAACAAGAAATATGTTTTATTTCTATTTGTTTAAGAGCTGCACTAAACGCTTCGGACATTGGGAGCATTTTTCTATGATATTTTCTGGATTACTTGCTGGTTCCAAATTTGGCTGGCCTAGCATTTTTTATATTACTGGAATATTCAGCATGGCTTGGTCCATACTATATTACTTCTTGGGTGCACAAACTCCGGCTACCCATAAAAGAATAACACCCAAGGAGAGAGAATACATAGAGAGCTACACAAATCAATCTCTTGAAAATGTATCGAAAGTAAGATATTTCTATTTGATTGTTCACGATCTGATAATAATCTATATTAGTATTCTCGAGATAGGTACAGATGTATAAGATAGGTACACACATGTACACACACACGCGTACATACACTCACTGAACACATAAATACAAGAAAAAAAATTCCAATGATAATAAAAATAGTAGATTACGCGACTAGGGAGGAAAAAATTGGGCAGTCCAAAACTCGTGTAAATTGACGCAAACACGAGGTCTGGACTGACCATTTTTCTTATCGAGAAGCGTATATTTTTTTGCCAAGCGAGGACGAAAATACAACATTATTGAACAGGCGCTAAGAGAGAAACTGCTACTTTCGGCCTGCTAAACAAAAAATATTTTTTTTTACTGTCACAAAACATTCTCTCCGAGTTAATTTGATTTGAATAAATAATGTAATTTTTAAAAAGTATTATTTTTTCGTTTTAAATTTGATTGTAGCTTTTGAAAAATTAAATTTTTTAAATAATTTGGAACTTTTTAATTTTTCTCCATTGAATATCTTGGAAAATGTATTATAACTAATTTTTTAATACAACTTTTCAGAATCATAAAATTCCGTGGAAAGCCATTCTGACATCAATACCAGTTTGGTCCGTACTCTTTCTATATTGCTGCAACTATACAACCTTCTATATGCTTAGTGGAATGATGCCAATGTATATTAAAAATGCCCTAAAATTTGATATTGTACAGGTCTGTATTATTATTTAACCTTTTAATGGCGTGAAAATATGAGCTAAAATCTACCTCTTATTAGACGCGAAATGTATAAATATATTCAATGAATTCTCTTATAATATGGAGTCCCCAACCTAACTGCTGGTCGATCAGCCCCAATAGCAAGGTAAAATCGAATGTAAAAAATTTGACGCGAAGGGTTGACCGTGTTTTCCTACAAAAGTTGATGCGCTCAATACGGGAAAGATAGTGGCAAGGTCCTGGAGGTACCATTAACCTTCGACATCATCATTTGAACTGTTAATCCGTTGGTAGGTAATACCAGAAATAATTTCAAATTTTGATCTTTAATGCATCTTGAAAAAGAGATGAGTTTTGTAATACGTGGTACTATTGTGTTGCATTCGAAATATCAAAAAGATAATTTTTCTCATTTTCAACGCATCACATTTTCACTGAAAAACTATAAAAATGTTTTGTCATCCTGGTTGATCAATATACTGTCCACTCCCGCCGTTAAAAGGTTAATCGAAATTAATAAACCTTTTATATTACAAGGAGAAATACTTTGTAAAACTTCATAAATCTTATTTATAGAGTGGACTGTTGGCATCACTACCATATTTGGCCAACAGTTTATTATCATTTCCAATAGGTTGGCTATCTGATTATGCTTTGCAAAAAGGTGTGCGCATAACAACAGTTCAGAAATGTGTTGGTATCTTATCCAGTTGGAGCCCTGCCTTATGTCTCCTATCTTTGAGTATCATAAAGCCCACTGATCCCATGGTGGCTATTATAATTTTGATCCTGACACTTGGTCTGTATACCGGCACAAACTGTTCATATGCTATCATTTGTATTGATATGTCTCCTCGATTCTCGGGAGTAGTGGTGTCACTGACAGATACACCAGCAAAGATTTTTGGATTTTTGTCACCAATTGCATACGGTGCGCTTATAACGAATTCGGTAAGTTTTTTTATTTATTATCATAAAGAAAATTTCTAGTAATTGATTGTAAAAGTTCTCGAATAGTTTTCCAAGTAAATGTAGTTGTAAGAAACGTTCTTATTTCTTTCTAGAAAGTTGAATCTAGTTATGTACTCTTATACAGTATACATTCTGTGTATAATTTGTAAAGTAAGTGCCATTTAAAGAAAAATTATACTTTATTTAAAAGGTAATCGTTATTATTTATATACATGGTTCTTTGTTTTGAATTCAAATTTAACTAATTAGATCTTTACTGAGTTATCACTTATGTTTCTTAAAATTCCTATCAAGCTATACCCATTCTTTGGTTAAAAAGAAACTTATACAATTGCTTAGATGTAAAAAAGTATCCACTCATTAAATGCTACGACTGGAAGAACTAAAACTAAATTAAAGATTGTGTTATTATTTGCTTAATTTTGGCGCTAAATATGAATGAGTTTAAATTTTGAAAATTGGGCAGCACAAGTCCACAACTGTTTAGATATCTTTAATTATAAAAATTGTTGGATATCGTACATTATGAGGTAAAATTTCTGTTTTAATATTTTGACAAGTGGTTTGGGACAGAGTTCGTCATTTACTTTAGAATAAATTTAGAATTATCTACATGCCTTTTTTCAGGATGTGTCAATTAAAGTTCAAAATTTAATCTCAAGAGTAAACAAAATTAACAAACTATACCACTCTTACCTAAAAATCACAAGTTTGACATTATTTTTAGGCTCTCGTGGTATAAAATATTGTTCGACGCTGGTGGACAAGTTGATTTTAGCGCATCTGTCTTTTCTCCCTCGTTTAGGTCGGGCAAAAATGGCCGTAGCGCTAAAAAGCCACCTTACCAACTAGTGTCGAAAAGTATTATGATGGGTTAGAGTTTAACCCATTAAGTCTAGAACTGATGTTTTCTTCTCTTAACTTTTCATGTAAATGCATGGGCCGAAATTCAGATCATAGTGCATTCAATGGCTTTAAGTTTTATTTAAAGCCAATTTAAAAAAGTTATAGTCTAATTTATGAAGAAAATGCCTGATTTTTTATTTTTTTTAAAAATTTCGATATTTTGAGTTTTAAAAAGTTCAATCCCCGTTAGAATTTTCTAATTACGTTTATTACGAACCGAGATCTTGCGCTTCAAATGTTGGAAATATATTAGAAAGACTTTTAACTGTTTTAACTAATTTAACAAGAAAGATTTTATTCTGTGAAAGTTTGAATATTTGACAAAGCATAAAAAATATCACAACATGAGTTTTTTTCGTCAAACTACGACATCTTAGCTTAAAAAATCGCACAGACGAAACTAAAAAAGCAATAACTTAAAAGATAAGCGTTATAACGAAATCGGTTAGATTTATGACAAATTTAAGGGCAGAGGCCATGGTAACACATTTGTTTTCTCTTTTTCATAATCCAGTAAAATGTTTCGAATTCAAAATATAGAGTTTTTTAAAAAAGAATTTTAAAAATCACGCAGTTCCTTCCAAATTTGAATTATAACTTTTTTAAATTGGCCTGTAAACCTATTCTGACAACGTAAATTGAGAGATGAACCTTCAAGTCATTGAAAACACTATTTTTTTAATTTCGGTACAAGCGTTTACATTAAAGTTACAGCGTGGAAAATTAAGAGCAGAAAACGTCGGTTCTAGACTTAAGAAGTCGGAGTACTCTGTTTTACCAACAGTTATCGGTGTAAACTTAATCGAAGTTTTCTCTAAAATTAAGTACTAAATTCATATGAAACTTTGCATCGATATTAGTAATGCATAGAGAAGGGGGGAATAACTAATGAAATAAGGATTAAATAAAGAAATTCATCATTTTTCTTGTAAGATGGCGCTGATAAGAAAAGGTTTTTTGCTTCCCAGAAAATAATAACGCATTTTCTGTTAAAAAAAACTAGCTGTCCCCAATTCTACTCGCAATAAAGATCATTTTTAAATTTCTTTTCCAAGTAAAAAATGGTAATGCACTCTGAATCTTTTAACGCGTGCTGCCTAAGCATTCTAGCGATAATACTTTTATCTATGCACAAAAAAAAAACTATCAGTGGCAACACATATTTTTGATCGAATTATAATTTTTGTTTTTCAGAAAAACGAGGAACAATGGTATATTGCTTTTTACATAACAGCTTTTATATATGTAATAGGAAATGTCGTATTTCTTATATTTGGAAACGCAAATGTTCAGCCGTGGAATGATCCACAGATTATTCAAAATCGATATCTAATGGCGTCTCAAAATCTTAAAATAAAAACCAAAGTATTTGTATAAAAAAAAGATTGATGTATGCTTATATATGTACGAATGTATGTATTTACGAGTAGCGAGCATTGCAGTTAGTGTATATATGAAAATAATTTAGAAGATGTAAATAATCTGTAAAATTAAAACCAAGTCTATCAAGACTTGGAGAGTCCACACCATCCAGGACACGGATTTGGCTGAAATTTTATAGACATTTTTTGGCGATTTTCAAGTGCCTAATGTAATATGTAATGCATGATTTATGTTGTGCTAAAGCTAGCACCTACAACGATGCAAGTAAAAATATTTGTAGCAGTCCCTGCCTCAAATAGTATCAAATGAGGTTTAGCATCTGTACTTCACAGGTCCTACGAAAATAAACGCCCAAAGCAAGTTAGCAACAGCGCCAAATGTGGACTTGTTTGTGCTGTGTACTAAGGAAAAAATCTTTGCCAGGACTAAGAATCAAAGGGCTCGATATGGAAAATGAGGATCTAACATAAGTAGCCAAATTTCATATACCTTCTAGAATTTGTTTTTTACCGTTGGAAGTGTTTCTTGTACGAGAATATAAAATAATAAGTTAATTATTGCACAAGTTATATCTATGATACATATTGTACATAAAACAAATATATTGATTTTTGACTATATGGTGTAGTATAACCATCATTTGTTCAAAGGAGGCCTAATTTCGTACAAACAATTTAAATTATTGGACGGCCTGGCAATTAAAAAATTGTTTTTTTTTACTCTCAGATAGTTTTGAAATGTGTAATGAAAAAAGCTATTACGAACATTATAAATTATTAGTTTTGGGAATCTTTTGAAGCTTTAAAAATAATCGATTTCATCAACATGAATTGTAATTTACACCAGCTACTTCAATTATCTCAAGTAGTGAAAGACCTTGGATCTTCAAGGCTTTCTCATGATACCCTACAAAGATACTCATGGAACGTTAAAAAATTTAGATTAAAAATAATACCACTATTGCACAATAAATTTTACTGAATAAAAAATATAATTTTTAAAAAATATAGTTTGTTTTTAACTGTTACTGTTAAATATCAAATATTTATGAAAAATTCACAAATCCATTAACCAGTAATAACATAACCTTTAAAGCTCCCGGTGGTAAATATCCAGGTAGATTTTACCTGAATTTCCACCTGAATTTGCACTTGAAGTTTCAGAGAAATTTTACCAGAATTTCAGGTTTAATTCACTTGGTTTTCATCTGTAAACTTGACTTGTATATGTCTGAAATTTCAAGTGGAAATCCAGGTAGAATCTGCCTGGCTTCTATCGAATCTTTACAAGTGTTGTAAATTTTTTATCAATTTCATCACTCGAAAAAGAAAAAGAAAAATTTAAACTATAAAATACTTTTTGGTGCCTGAGTTTACTGTGTCCCAATAGTACCGATATATGCTAATTTCATCATAGAACAAAAGAAAATTATTCGATAAAAAAATTTTATCAGCGGCCATGCGATAAGAAAAACATAGAATATGAATCGTAGGACATCAAAATCGGTCTATTCATTCATAAGAAGTTCCGCCCCTCATACAAATACATTATACACACACACTTACACGGAACACTCGTGCAGGAAATAATAGCGTTTTTTGGATAGAAAAATGTTTTATCGTTATAAAGCTTTTGTGAGGAAGCCAAATCCGATTCAAATGCCGTTCATACTCTGGCCTAAGTATGGGCAGGATCAAGAGATTTTTTCTTTTTGTGTATACGTTAAACTTACCTCAAACCTTTATATTTTAATTTTTTTATCGAGTGATAAAAAGTTTTAAGAAGGCGACAGAAAATTAAATATTACTATCGATTTTAAATTGGAATACAAATCTACAGTACCGGTCGCATGAACAATACTTGTGCCAAGTAACATTTTGACTGCAAATTTCAACGATGGATCAAGCCAACAAATATACAAGTAATTATTAAAAATTTAAATTACTTAATTGGGAACAATTAAATTAGTTATTATAAACTATTCATTATAAGTTACGGATTTATTCATATTCAATTAGCCATAGTCACATCCATGTTCACTAACAGTTAATGCCTATCAATAAATTCAATATTTTCTTCTCATTGTCGTATAATAATTATGCGACTAAGGTGTAACATAAGATTCAGGTAAGGTACCGTCATGCATTGCTATTGCTGATCGTATACATAAAGTTCATGCCTGACTTGCAATTTTTATCTATTCTGTATATATTTCAGCAATATCTCGGTAATATAACATGTAATATAGTAATATTATTGCTAGACTAGCAGTAATAGTAACATTATTGTGATATTTTAGTAAGATTATATGTCCACGATAATAGCAGATTACAAATATTCTAATATGTTACTGCAATATTTACGTAACTATTTGAATATTACTGCGTGGAATTAAATAATTGGTTGAAATAGCCAAGTTACTAGCAAAATAAGGCGCAACCGAGTTATTTATAATATGAACCAATTGGCAGTCATTTTATGCTGATTTAGACATGAACGGATATAAAAAAATTAATAAACATAAAACAAAACGAAAAAAAATACCAAAAAAAATAGTTCTTTTTTGATTCAATGATGTTAAAAAAATGTTTTTAAGTATATTTTTGACTCTACTGGCAGCTACTATTCTGAGGTAAATAAATGAAATCGTCGGCTACAAATTGACAGCATAGCCAGCCGTTTTTTTTTATGTACTATAAGTCCGGCGGACCAGAATAGCCATTCCATGTAGATTTTGACTCACTAAATCCAAATCTGATCTCAGAATGAGTTCATTAGTTCGTAAACTGTAGATATCTAATACCAAAAGAATTTTGTGATATCTCTAATTACAAAGTTTAAAATTTATAATGATAATCTTGGTAGGTTTAATTACATAGCTGCACTCGTTGCCCTCTTCAATGAAATAATACGATGGTAATATACAACTTCCAATGATTTGCAGACTAGCAATAACAGTTTAATAATTTTGATTATTTTGAAGGATATATAATAGTAGAAAATAAAATAAAAGTTCCAGTACTTGAACGCTTGCTAAAGAATACATTGTACTCTCTCTCTCTCTCTCGGTTACTTAGAAGTTTTATCAATAACCCTAGCATTTCACCTATTAAACATTCGTCGGTCTTTACTCTTTGTACAGTGCTGTGCCTATATAACATACTATATGCTTACTGGAATGATGCCAATGTATATTAAAAATGCCCTAAAATATTATATTGTAAAGGTCTGTATTATTATTTAACCTTTTAACGGGGGGAATATGTGAGTTAAAATCTACCTCTTATTAAACTTGGAATCTTTAAACATATTCAATGAATGTTTTATAATCTGGAGACCCAAACTTGAATGCTAGTCGATATATCGACCACTCCCACTGGCAAGGTAAAATCCGGTGTAAAAAAATTTGGCGCTGCAAAAATCCTCGATGCATCATTAGCCTTCAACATCTCCATTTAAACTGTTAGTCCGTTGACAGGTACTAACGATGATTTCAAGTTTTGATCTTGAATTCATTTTGAAGATGATATGGAATTTGTAATACGTGGTACTATTTTTTTTTGCACTCGAAATAGTGAAAATTCAATTTTCCCCATACTTACTCAACGCATCGCATTTTGCTGAAAAACCATAAAATCGTTTTGTGTGCCCTGGTTGATCCATATATTGTCCACTCCCGCCGTTAAAACGTTAATCGAAATTAAGAAACCTTTTATATTACAAGGAGAAATACTTTGTAAAACTTCATAAATCTTATTTATAGAGTGGACTGTTGGCATCACTTCCATTTGTGGTCAGCTGTTTATTATCATTTCCAATGGGTTGGCTATCTGATTATGCTCTGCAAAAAGGTGTGCCCATAACAACAGTTCGGAAATGTATTGGTACCGCATCCAGTTGGGGCCCTGCCTTATATCTCCTATCTTTGAGTATCATAAAGCCGACTGATCCAATGGTGGCTATTATATTTTTGATCCTGACACTTAGCCTGGATACTGGTTCAAACTGCTCTTATATTATCAATTGTATTGACATATCTCCTAGATTCGCGGGAGTAGTGGCGTCACTGACGGATACACCAGCAAAGATTTGTGGATTTTTGTCACCAATTGCATACGGCGCACTTATAACGGATTCGGTAAGTTTCTTTATTTATTATCTTAAAGAAAATATCTAGTAATTGATTGTAATAGTTCTCGAATAGTTTTCCAAGTAGATGTAATTGTAAGAGACTTTTTTATTTCTTTCGAGAAAGTTGACTGTAGGTATGTATAATAGTATACATTCTGCGTTTTATTCAGAAAGTAAGTGCTATCTAAAGAAAATTTCGGTTCTGCCTTATTAAATAGAAAAAAAAATTCAAATCAAATTATATTTTATGAATTATATTTTATTTTTATACAAAGTTCTTTCGTTTTATAATTCAAATTAAACTATTAAATAGATCTTTTTTAAAGTATCATTTATGTTTCTTAAAGTTTCTATCAGACTATACCCATTCTTTGATTAAAAAGAAACTTATACAATTGCTTAGATATATAAAAAAATCCACTCATAAAAACGACTGGAAGAACTAAAACTAAATTAAAGATTGTGCAATTAGTTGCTCAATTTAGGCGCTAAATATGAATGAGTTTAAATTTTGAAAATTGGTACAGGCTGATTTTTATGTATCTTTAATTATAAACAATTTGGGATATCGTACATTATGCGGTAAAATTTCTGTTTTAATATTTTGATAAATGGTATATACAGTGTTTATCCTTTGCTTTAACGTTCAAAAATTAATCTCAAGAGTAAAGAAATTTAACAAACATTAATCCATTAAGTTAAGAACTGACGTTTTCGTCTCTTAACTTTTTACGCTATAACATTTTTTTAAGTGCACGGGTCGAAATTTAGAACATAGTGTATTCGATGGCTTTGAGTTTTATCTTTGAAATACTATTGTCAGAATTAGTCTAGAAGCCAATTTAAAAAGTCACATTCTAATTGTTGAAGAAAATGCGTGATATTTAGTTTTTTTTTCAAAACCTTGATAGGAAAAAATGCGTTCATGGCTCTCTCCATTCAATCCCCGTTAGAATCCCCGATTTGCTATATTTCGAAAAAAAAAATCGAAAATACTATGTTTTGAATTTCGGCCTAAGCGTTTATACAAAAAGTTACAGTTTGGAATAGTAAGAGAAGAAAACGTCGGTCCTGGACTTAAAAAGACGTCGGAGTGCTCTGTTTTACTAACAGTTATCAGTGCAAATTATTAATCAAAGTTGTTTCTAAAACGAAGTACTCAATTCATATGAATCTTTGAATAGATATATTAGCAATGCATATAGGAAGGGGAAATAAGTAATGAAAATAAGATTAAATGAAGAAATCCATAATTTTTCTTGTATAAACTAAAATGTTGTATCAACAAATTCAAAAGGAACTGTAAGATGGCGCTGCTAAAAAAGGTTTTTTGCTGCACAGAAAATAATGCGGCAGTTTTTGCAGAAAAAAAATAGTCGCCCCTAATTTTAATAATAAATTTCTTTTTGCAGAAAAAGGATATTAATGCACCCTGAAGATTTTAACGCGTGCTGCCTAAGCATTCTAATGATAAAAGTTTTATCTTTACATCAAAGAAAATAGACAATACTTAATAATTTTACTACTTTATATTAAATACTTAACATAAAAATTAAGAGTGATGTTTGCATACATATGTACGAATGTGTACATTACGAGCGTAGCGAGCATTGCAGCTATAGAGTATGTATATGAAAATAATTTATAAGATATAGGCAATCCGTAAAATTTTAGAGAAATTTTGCTTCCCCTGGATCCGCTTAATGCTATAGACATTTCTTTGATTAAAATGGAAATATTTTTGAGTACAATATTTTATTCATTCTCTTCATTTTGTAAACAAAAAGAATTTTACTTCCTGTAGCAGATATTTGATACAATCAAGAATAAGTTTTTTTGAGCGAAATGATAATATTTTATAAAGAAAAAAGCTATAGCTATGTATTATCTCTACAAAATTAATCTAATAAGTTAATTATGGTATAAATTATATCTATGATACACATTGTACAAAAAACAAATATATTGATATTTGTACATAAAACAAATATAAATATATTGATATTTGTTTTATGTACAATGTGAACATATTCTGGACTATGCCTTCGATTCGTACAAATATTTAAACTATTGGATGGCCTCTGAATTAACAAGTTTTTTTTATTACTCTTTGATAGTTTTGAAATGTATAATGAAAAAAAGCTATTATGATCATCATAAATTATTAGTTTTGGGAATCTTTTTACTTTAAAAATAATCGATTTCTCCCGCGTGTAGATTTAATTCAAAGAATCTTAAATAGGTATATCTCGAAATTCCAAGTTCTTTGTGGTAAAACAAACATGACTTCTAATTTACACCAGCTATTTCATTTATCTCAAGTAGTGAAATCCCTTGGACCTTCATGGACTTTCTCATGCTTCTCCTACGAAGACATTCATGAAAAGTTAAAAAATTTAGTGCAAATTAGTAATTTAACACACCTTCAAATTTGTTTATTTCTGTTTATATTGCTGGAATTATTTAATCTAAATAGTGTTACGTGGGGATGCTCGGTTCGGGGCTGGTTATCGGGGAATGAATAAACACAGGTGTTCGGTGTAACTAATATTGTTTAATGATCAGTTCGTTCGCGAGAGAGATGTGGGTCGCGTCGCGGTGTCTCCCAGACTCCTCGAGTCGCGTTCCTCGCGGCTCGAGCTAGACTCGGTTTCCCAAATCTGTCCACCTGCAGGGTGGTTGGATCTTCTCACGCGAGTCAGCAGGATCGTCTCCGACGATCCCGCTTATCTCGCGCGAGAGTCCAATTCGGCAGAGGGCAGGTATCAAGTAGGCGCTGGCTGCGCGTGGGAACGCAGCAGCCAAGTCGCGTACGTGATACGTCCAAGGCCGCGTGGCCGACGCCCTCGTTGGCCTTTTCCTCCAGGGGACTAACTGCCCCTATCTCTATATACCTTAGTTACTTCTATATTTCTTCGCTGGTGTTTTGCGCAGCAAAACACCATTCTACTTTCTATGCTATGTGTAGGAGAAAAAGAGGATATTTGGCCTAAGTTCGTTTGGGAATCGGTTTTTTTTTGAAAGTGCTAGGTTGGTTTGCCGGCGGCCTCTTTTTCTCCTTTACATTATGTTTTAGTTATTGTTATTCTTTTTTGATTTTGTACATTTTCTTTGATTTGATGCTCTATACTTTATCC